>JACSYO010000591.1:660000-695000 GCA_016806645.1 Ophiodon elongatus | reverse complement strand
ACAAATAAAAGCTGAAGCCATGAACCCCGACCCCACCAGGAGTAAACACTCGTTGAGAAGCACCTTCAAAAGCTCACGTAGCATCATTTATTATATTCAGGAATATTTTCTAGTTCAATTGCATGATTTTAAACTTTGTTCTGGTGTTTCCACCTTTGGCATCGAGGAGCGTTTCGAGACATTTCAGCATTTAAATTTATTCAAACATTTTGCACGCACACGGTCCTTAAGGCCAGATTATTGAATTTCCGACTGAGCTGAATAGTTAATAAATGCCACAGAAACGGGGGAAATCCTGCTTCAGCTGGAGAACGGGTGCGTGATCTGGAGTCTGTGGCCTTTGGAGCGTATTTGCAAACACGCAGGGAACTTCACACCAACCGGCAGCCAAACGCAATTTATTTGCCACTGATGCATAAAAGAACGTGTTGTAGCTGGTGAGTTCCTCAGAACGCCTCCTCCTCCCTCTGGCAGGTAATCAAAGAGCATTCTGGGGGTTTTGGTCCCGAAGCTCTAGCGAGCAGGAAAATGTGAGACGGCTGGCGGTTTGCTGATCGGCGAGCGTGAACTGCGGCTCCTCGCTGGACCGCTTCATCTCTTTAAGAAGGCCGCGGCTCTCACGGGGCGACAGCACTCTCAGATTGTTTTACGAGCACCGCCTTTCTTTTCTTTTGGAGATCTGATTTGGAACAAACTCACCTTCTATTCCTTTCTGTGTTTTGTGTATTAATGCAAAATCCAAACCAGATTTACTTTAATAACGCGTCTCTACGCTCAGTGAAATGTTTTCATTCAAACTATTTTCTGGGGAAACTCAGAATAACCTGCACGTTGATTCTGGAAAGAAAAGTTATTGTATTTGTTTTTAATAATATGCCATTGACTTCTACTGTATTTATCCTCAGAGACAAGGAAATATGTTTAAATACATGTTTGTAGTAGACGAGGTATCAACCAGCAATCAGAATGTTATTTAAAAGTATCAAAGTATAATTTGTCAAATGTACTCAGACTGTTATAGTGTTTCTCTATATGTTCCAATTATGTATTATTATATGAGTGTATTGTATTTTTACATTTTAATGTTGTGGCTTCTGGAGAAAACTACTTTTTATTCTGTTGCATAGTTTCATATGCATTCCATTCATATCCCGTTTGTGTGTGTTTGTACATAACTTGTGAAGATTGTTTCTTTGAGTGTTTTTCTTTGAGTGAACGTGATAACGTGCAGCTGCAGCCTGCAGATTTCCATATTCCATATCCAGTTTTGTGACCGTGTTTTTATCATCATTTAGCAAAGTAAATCATAACTGTAAGTATACAACCAGCATCACTCTTGTTTTCATTCAACAGTGATAATGATTCAGATACAGCTATAATAAGAGCGCCTCTCTTTCAGCACCAAGGACAGCGACTTGTCTGCAGCTCCGACTCCACAGATGTGATTTGCTGACACAAGAATGCGGATTTCAAAGAAAGCTTGATATTATTATATATAATTTACATGTTTGACAGGATACAACGGCAGACTAATGTGCCGCGCTGCTGGAAGGACGGACGCGGAGCCTCACTCAGTCCCGTGGGAAGGAAACGCACATAAAGAGAGTGTCAGTCTTCTTTACAGAGCACACAAATACCTGCCACTCATAAGCGCCGCTCTACCGGCTGACGTAGAAGAACAAAGCTGACTTCCACCTTCTCTCACGCTCCTTCTAAACGCTCAATATCGGACAACACAGTCGATCCTCTTTCACGTACTCTCCTCCTTCTTCCTCTCCCCTCCTCCATCGGGGGAATCCATTCCCATTAAGGTTCATCAGTGTAATATAAAGGCTGCATCCTTCTCTGCTGCTGGTCATGTGACCACCAAGAGATCAAAACATGGTGCAAATCACTGCAGTCGCTTCAAAAGGAAAGAATGCAAATGAGTCTTTGTCTTTACATTTAACTTCACTCTTACAGAGAGAGAGAGAGAGAGAGCGAGAGAGAGAGAGAGACAGAGAGAGAGAGAGAGAGAGAGACAGAGAGAGAGAGAGAGACAGAGAGAGAGAGAGAGAGAGACACAGAGAGAAAGAGAGAGAGAGAGAGAGAGAGAGAGAGAGAGAGTTAAGTCAATTAAAATAATGAGTTGTTTCTTCTCAAGGTCATTTATTATTTGTGTTTAAATATCATTGCATGTTTAGCTAAGACGTGACGTTATTCAGATATCAAGCTAAAAATCTAAAGTATGTCAAAAGCATATTTATGTTCCAAACACAAAAGGCTATTGTAATGGAGGATTTCTCCTCTGAACGAACGTATGAATCATTCCAACAGACGGAGAATCTAAAAGGAATTTAAAATGTCAATAAATTGTTTTAACTGACCTTTTTTTTGCATCTTTAGAAAATGAAATAAGAATAAATCAAAACAGCATTTCCCTCTGACATTCAGATACCGAAAAATAGTAAAAGTTTGAAATGTTTCATAAGAGAGGATTGACATTAATAAGTAATATAACACCTTCTGATTAAAATATGCCTCACGCCTCCTCCCTGCTAGCCAAAACAAGAGGGTGTGTTTCTACCACTTGAGATGATGTGGAACACTGTGATTGGCTCACAGACATCCAATGAAATCAGCTGGTGCGTTTGAGTGGAGTCAGCTGACAGTCGGCCAATCAGGGTGAGGTATCGAGAGTGAAGGTGAGTGTCGGCCAATCAGGGTGAGGTATCGAGAGTGAAGGTGAGTGTCGGCCAATCAGGGTGAGGTATCGAGAGTGAAGGTGAGTGTCGGCCAATCAGGGTGAGGTATCAAGAGTGAAGGTGAGTGTCGGCCAATCAGGGTGAGGTATCGAGAGTGAAGGTGAGTGTCGGCCAATCAGGGTGAGGTATGGAGAGTGAAGGTGAGTGTCGGCCAATCAGGGGGAGGTATGGAGAGTGAAGGTGAGTGTCGGCCAATCAGGGTGAGGTATGGAGAGGAATGAGCCTTCAGGTTCGCTGTGTTCAGACGGTCTGAGTTATTCTGCTTCTGAGCCGGAGGAGATTTAAAAAGTGAATAACGTGGAGCTTTAAGATGTTGCGAAACACAACAACAACAACAACAACAACAACAACAAGATTTACAACATGCAGGATTTTGCCCGACGCGTCTAAAAGAAGCTATTATCATAATTACACATCCAAATAAGCGGATGAAGAACCGAGTGTGGAAGGATTCGTGTGTTCCCTCTACGAGAAGAGCTGAATCACAGACCTGTCACACAGCCAATCACCAGCCTCAGACACCAACGTTATGCAAATGAGCAGAGCATCCGCTGAGATCACGTACACGGCCATACGAGGCTCATTACGCCCTGGAAGTGACATGATGGATGTTGAGATCCGTGGAGCATCAGCATCCATCAGCATCCATCAGCATCCATCAGCATCCAGCAGCATCCAGCAGCATCCATCAGCATCCATCAGCATCCATCAGCATCCAGCAGCATCCATCAGCATCCAGCAGCATCCATCAGCATCCATCAGCATCCATCAGCATCCAATTCACAAAATATAACTTGAGAAAACGTTGAATTAAAACCGGAGCGAAGTGAAAAGCAACATGAATCCCACGTTAGATGTTCTGTGTGCTCAGCTTCAGCTTCTCCCTGAAACTCACCAGTAATTAGACCGCTCTCGTAATGGTATCGCTCCGGCTTAAGTCCTGGCTTAAGTTTCATGAAGATACTTCTGCCAACAGCTCCCCGGTCGGGGAAGCGCACGAGGACGTGTGACAGCAGTTCACATAGGAGACGAGAAACAATACATCTATGAGCTGTTACCACGGAAACCATCAAACATCCAAGCAGAAGAGTTGCCGCTTCGATCTTTTCTTGATCTTTTCTCGGCTTCTTGAAAGAAACTTAATATGATGAAAGAGTGTCGGTCGGCTTCAGAGAGGCTCGGCCTCCGTCTCCTGGAGACACAAGAACTCCGTCAGAGAAGGTTTGAGGCTCGAGTGTTTAGGAACTCAAGAACACACGAGAACATCGCTGATGTTTCTATGAATGTATTTAAGGAGTCACAAAGTCTGCAGCCTGAGAAGATCAGGACCGGCTTCCCCAAACATCGGCAACCAGTTTCCTCTCAAGCCGGTTCCTCAGAGCGCACACACACACACACACACACACACACACACACACACACACACACACACACACACACACACACACACACACACACACACACACACCACACACACACACACACACACACACACACACACACAACACACACACACACACACACACACACACCACACACACACACACACACACACACACAATTCTTCGGCCGGGTCGAACACTCTGCCACGTTTACTCCGTCCAGCGAATGAGGTCGCTGCATCATGTTAGAGAGAGATGGCTCTGCTGCTCTCTGCCTGTGTGTGTGTGTGTGTGTGCGTGTGTGCGTGTGTGCGTGTGTGTGTGTGTGTGTGTGTGTGCGTGTGTGTGTGTGTGTGTGTAGGTAAACAGCTGGTCGTTGTCCCCTAACTCTGTTAGTTTATCTTATTCAGCGTCGGGGCCTCAGCTGTTCCTTTGCTCCTCAGATTGGGTTCCTGCGTTTGGAGAAGCGGAGAAGCGGAGCTCCTTTCTGCTCGCCGCTACGCCCGGCGCCGTAAATCATCCCTCGTCGGCTGCCTAGCTCATGGGACGGGGTAATCGCTCCTCCTCGGGCTCCTCATTAGAAGTGACTTGTTATCCGCTCGGCCTCAGGGCCGCTTAGAGGACCTTCAGACCAGGAAGACGAGAAGAGCTGCAACCGAGTCCACTTCCTGAAGCGGAGCAGCGATGTTTACACATTCATCTCCATAAATGATCTTTCACATAACTCTCTCACATGTGTAAAACTCTCCACTGAAACCAGCCTGACTGACTCCTTTCCTCAAACATCTGTAAAGAGAGAGACTGAAACCTGGTCCCAGAACCCAGAAGAGCAGACGGAGAGGCGAAGCAGCTCCATCAGCGGCTTCAGGCCTGAAGCCGCTGATGGAGACGATGAACAGAGCTACGTCAGGTTCTCTCACACTGAACTGGAAACATCATTTCTTTGAGCATCAGGTTGCAGCAGGAAAGAGAAAGAGAAAGGGAAGAGAAGAGAAAGAGAAGAGAAGAGAAGAGAAGAGAAGAGAAGAAAAAGGGAAGAGAAAGGGAAGAGAAGAGAAGAGAAGAGAAGAGAAAGAGAGAGGAAAGAGAAGAGAGAGGAAAGAGAGAGGAAAGAGAAGAGAGAGGAAAGAGAGAGGAAAGAGAAGAGAGAGGAAAGAGAAAGAGAAGAGAGAGGAAAGAGAAAGAGAGAGGAAAGAGAAGAGAGAGGAAAGAGAGAGGAAAGAGAAGAGAGAGGAAAGAGAAGAGAGAGGAAAGAGAAAGAGAGAGGAAAGAGAAGAGAGAGGAAAGAGAAGAGAGAGGAAAGAGAAGAGAGAGGAAAGAGAAGAGAGAGGAAAGAGAGAGGAAAGAGAAGAGAGAGGAAAGAGAAGAGAGAGGAAAGAGAAAGAGAAGAGAGAGGAAAGAGAAAGAGAGAGGAAAGAGAAGAGAGAGGAAAGAGAAGAGAGAGGAAAGAGAAGAGAGAGGAAAGAGAAGAGAGAGGAAAGAGAAGAGAGAGGAAAGAGAAAGAGAAGAGAGAGGAAAGAGAAGAGAGAGGAAAGAGAGGAGGAAAGAGAAGAGAGAGGAAAGAGAAGAGAGAGGAAAGAGAAGAGAGAGGAAAGAGAAGAGAGAGGAAAGAGAAAGAGAAGAGAGAGGAAAGAGAAAGAGAGAGGAAAGAGAGAGGAAAGAGAAGAGAGAGGAAAGAGAAGAGAGAGGAAAGAGAGGAACGCCTCGGACCACAAAGAGCTCAGTGTTGAAGATTTCCATTCAGTGTGACTAACAGCTGTTTCAGCAGCATGTCGGTTAGTCATGATCTCTAAGAGCAACAGTTTGATATCAGCTCATACCCCCCTCATACCCCCATCCCTCATACCCCCCACCTCATACCCTCATACCCCCCATCCTCATACCCCCATCCTCATACCCCCCCCTCATCCCCTCATACCCCCATCCTCATACCCCCCATCCTCATACCCCACCCTCATACCTCATACCCCATCCTCATACCCCCCATCCTCATACCCCTCATACCCCATCCTCATACCCCCCATCCTCATACCCCCCTCATACCCCATCCTCATACCCCCTCCTCATACCCCCTCATACCCCCCTCAACCCCCCCTTCATACCCCCCACCCTCATAACCCCCCCATCAGATCCAGAGTGGACCTCACTGATGACGTGATTTCTGATACTTAATTAAATGGACCTGAGCCCTGCTCCCTCCCTCCCTCACTCCCTACCTTCCTCCCTCCCTCCCTCCCTCCCTTCCTCCCTCCCTCCCTCCCTTCCTCCCTCCTGGTCCTGACCTTCAACCAGCCCAACTGACGTTCCTCAACCACTCGTCTTCTTTAAAAGTCACAAGCAAATCCCTTCAGCAGCTGTTTCCACTGACCTGTGCACATCCAACCAGAGAACGGGTGGGGCGGTGGGGGTGGGGGGGTAGGGAGGAGGGGATGGGGGGGGCAGGGAGGTATAATTAGAGAAACCAGCTGCTGTTGTGATGGAAACCTGCAGAATCTTGAACCTCCACAGAACCGGATTCTGCACAAAAACGCAGCAAGTGGGTCAGAGGTTGAAGGTCCAAGTACTGTATCAGCTCTTTTATACACACACACACACACACACACACACACACACACACACACTCACACACACTATGCAACACCCGCGGCCTGCCACTTATCCTCTACAGGCAGCAGAAGAGAGAAAGGGACCAACAAAGCGGGATATGTCACCGAGGATGAAGCCACGCGGCCGGACGAGGCCGATGCTCGAGCCGCGTTTCGGGGGCCGAGGTTGGAACACTGTCACATCTGATCTGATCTGACCAAGTCAGTCGGAGTCCGTCTGTTGGTTCGGGGGAGGGGGGGTTAGGGGGGGGGCGTTCAGGCTTCATAGTCTGCATCTGTATCAAAGTCTACTTTTACGTTCATGCTACAATCTCTTGAGTTGGTGCACAGACCTTCCTCTGAACCGGACACTGAGCGGTGCAGTGTGTAGCATGTGGCGCCGCCTAGTGATGAGTTGGCAGACTGCAGCCAACTGAAACTTGTCCCGTGTGCCAAGCCCGTCGGAGAGCACTACGGTGGCCGATGCAAGAACATGAAAACGTGAATGTTCGGTTAGGCTGGATCCGTGAAGACGATATAAAGCTCATTCTATGCAACGGAAACACGGCGGTTCTTATTCTCAGGGGATTATACACTAAAGAAAACATACTTCTTGTATTCCATTCACGCCAATAGAGCCCCTTCCTAAATGCTACACTGTACCTTTAAATAAAGATTGTCGTTATAAAGTCATTTGTCAACAGATTCACTGTCAAAACATTAAAATGTGTCAGCTGTGGAAGCCCCACGTGAGGCTTCTTTAAACTTGACTTAATCCTGCAGTTCAGACATTTCACAGTTCGGCTGGTTCAAGACGTTCCATTGTGAATCTTAAGAGATCTCAAGATCATAAATAAGAAAGTAACACACATAATGGTGCTTAGATTTTAGATCACTGCGTGCATGTTGTGAGAAACTGGATACGTTCCCCTACGAGGCCTACGACTCGGTACCATCGCTCCTGGGTCACACGACGACCTTTAACGAAGTTCAACCCATGAAGTCAAAGAAGTCGGTTCCTCAAATGATGTTTGCTGAACCGAAGAAAAGTAAATCAGCAGCTAATAAAAAGTTCCCGTCTTCGGGTTCGTGATATTAAAATAATTTATTTTCATGACTTCAGTTGTTTTTTCTTGAGACGTACTGGATACTTTGACCTCTTCGGGTCTTTAAAAACACATAAAAGGAAACAAGTGGAACGTTTGTTTTTCTGTTTATCTGCTCAGAACTCATTTTGAGTCGTTATAGACTCACGAGAACAAAAACTCTTCATCTGACAACTTCACCATGAACAGCTGGTTCCTTCGTGAACGTTCTCAGAGATATCGGTTCTCAGTAAGAGAACCGGAGAGAACCCTCTGTTACAGGATTAACACTCGCATGGTGCGTCAACAGAACGAACACGAAGCTCTGAACTCTCATGAAAGCCTTGTTTTGGAGCCATCAACAGATCAATTCATTAATATCAGTTGACGTTGATGAGATGCGTTTCAAAGATCTGTCACATGATGTGTTGATGAGCATCTGAAACTATTACCTCAACCGGATTTCAATTAATATATTTCAACATGCAGCACTCAACCTCTGAAGTCTGTCAGCATCAGCTCAGATTTTCCTTTTTATATTTGTGTTCTTTAATGGTTCCACGCTCGTGTCTGGTCTCACTATCTGGCATCGCCGCCCTTATTTGTCGTATTCACTGTTCTGTGTTCTGGATAATCCCGTATCATTGTTCTCTCTTGTCTCCATGTGCGATATAAACTCAGATCTTTCTCCGGAGGGACAGTAAAGTATCCATCCATCTGTTCATCCATTCATCCCTCTGCTCTAGAATTCTAGAAATATATATATATATATATATATTCAGAATAATGTCTCTCGTCAGAGAACAGAGTCTTTCCTCTGTGTGCAGCTGGAGTTTTATTTCCAGTGAATGTCACCTGGATGTGCACCAATAAAGATAATTCTGTAATGAGACGCCCACCATGAAGGAAAGAGGGGAAACCTCATCTCCCTTATTAATTACTCCCATAAACCATCAGCTCATTCTCTTATTACATGTGTGCATGATGTCGTCAAACATTCACATTCATATTCTCATGTTGGAGATGCAGCGCTTTTGGAAGCAATATGTCACTGTGTCTTTAGAAAAATCCTGTGAAGTAGGAAGTGTATTCTTACTAGATGAATGACTCTGACTCCCCCAATCCTCCCACCCTATCCGCCCCCCCCTTCTCCTGGCGAAACCATGCAGGCCACCGCAGTGCTGCCACAGGCCGGGTTGGTTTGATGGTCGGAGCTGCAGCAGAGAGCTGGATTATCAAACCGTTGGGTAACTATTGTTTTTACTTCCTCCTTTTGCAAACTGGATGGCTCTCTTCCAAACTGAGGGCGGCTGCTTGCCGCATCCAATCATCTCAGAGGGAAGAGGAGCCGCTAATTGGAATTAGTGCAAATCGGGGAGTTCATATGAAAAGTGCGTGCGGCTGCGAGCGTGTGATCAGTCAGCGGCGCGTCTCCCGAAACCCCCTCCGACCCTCCCGCATCCTCCATCAACTCCTGCTCTCACTTAGAGAAAAGTGACTGAACGAACATTTCAGGGGAGAAATGATGAAGACACGCGGAGACTCGAGCAGAAAGTGTCTTTTGGTTTCCTCGTTGTTTCAGAACCCAAACAGTCGGCGCTTGTCCCCTTTGTCATCTCTTCCCCTGGAAGAGTTGATTAACATTTCACACACGTCCAATTCAAAGTTCAGGCTTATAGATGAGGGGAGGCGAGGGGGAGAGGGATGGAGGAAGAGGAGGGAGGGAAGGAGGGAGGGAGGAGGATGGATGGATGGATGGATGGACGAAGCAAAACCCTCCAAACACACCATGTCGGGCCAGTTCCTCCCGCCAGCCTCCGGCTTCTGCGTGGATGTGAATAATGCATCGACATGAGCTCTTCTGCCTGGTAAGTAGGATGGGTGGACGGATGGGTGGACGGACGGATGGATGGACAGATGGATGGACGGATGGATGGACGGATGGATGGATGGATGGGTGGAGGAGGGGTGGTGCGGCGCAACACTTTGCGGGCACTTCTACCAGGCTGCGCTGCGTGCGTCTGAGCCTGGGTGCAACAGCCTCCTTCCTTAAACATCATCCCGGCTCGGAGGGGATGTATACACGGGAACTCTCATATTCAAATGCTGCCCTACCTCAACTTAACCGGCACTAATCTGTCCACATTTCACAAAACCCCCAAAACACGTTCTGTGTTTTAAGCCCGCAGCTCGTGTCTCCCGGCGGCCGAAGCCCTGCGCAGCAAAGCCCCAAAAACAGAATCCCCGGTTGGTGTCTTACCAATGTGAATGATGGAGTCGGCGCTCACTGTGTTGCATTGCAATATCCACAGGGAATGAAATAACAATGTCAGCATTTCCATCTCCAGTTTGAGCCAAAGAGGCGCATCCACGGATCCACCTCGCTGAATAGTGTCTTGTTTCTCTCCAGTGAGCAAATCCAAAATAAGCCTCAGTGCGTAACTCGCTCTTGCTCTCTCTCTCTCTCTCTCTCTCTCTCCTCTCTCTCTTCTCCCCCGACCCACGTGATTGCAGAGCCTCTATCTACGGCGCTGGAAGCCCGACCGGAGAAAAAGAGAGGCGAGGGATGGAGATGGAGAGAGATGGAGGGATGGATGGGAGCCGGTGCGCACCGCGGAGGAGACGGGGTGAGAGGGAGCGAGACGTGTGGAGGTAGTCGCGCCCCGGACGGAGAGTCGGTCGGTCGGTAGGTGTTGTGCGGGATGACTCGGACACCGGAGAGCGGGGGAGGTCGTCGGTCCCGGTAATGAAGTTGCGACAGCTCGACTTCCCGTTTTCGCGCGTTGGACGTGCTCACCGCACCGACTGAAGTTCGTTCATTCCGCGCCGGCAGGAGGACCCGGTACCACCGCATTGCCGAGCTGCAATGTGCGTTATTCTGCTCGTGCTTGTGACTTCGGTATCCGTGCGTAAATTCAACACAATATTGGTTTTGTCCCGATTTTTCTCCCTTTTCCCGAGATGGAAAGAGGAGGGCTGGTCGTGTCTAAGGTCGCTGATGCCTAAAACGAATATCGGGTCAAGTGTGACATCGGTGTGAAGCCACTGGCAGCTTGGAGAGGACGTGGATGACGCGCGAGCGCACGGACGGGAGCAGGTTACATCAACCGGTGATCTCCATAAACATCCGTCACGTTCACTTCTTGTTGGAGCTCAGGTGTCCGGACACGAGGCGAGCAGCGGCTTTGGCGGCGCCATCGTGCGTAAAATGTCCCCACAGCTGCGTGGAGCATTTTCCAGAAATAAGATAGAAAAAAAAAATGTTTCACTAAAGGAGACAACAGTTTAACGCGATGAGGAGCAACACAGTGTGTGCGGTGTTTTTTGTTTTTTTTTGGGGTGAGAAAGGAGGAGGTGGACTCCTCAACCGCACAGGGGTGGGGGTCGGGGGGGAGGGGCGCTGGTGTCCCGGTACAGTGGGAGACGACAGGAGGGACAATGTGTCCGCTGCTGCACTCGGCGTACGAGCCTCCCGCGCTGCAGGTCTCACGCTCGAAGTCGGATATTACACGTCTTCTGCAGCCCGGAGCCTGTGACTGATGAGGTCACACGTATCTTCGGCGTGTGTGCACGTGACGTCACTGACCTTTCCCGTGATGTCATTACAGGTGCTCGCACAGAGCCGGCACAGAGTGACGACCAACGACGACCATTTGCACCCACCGGGAAGAAGAAGATGAAGATGAAGATGAAGATGAAGATGAAGATGAACATGGAAGATTACTACACTTGACTTTACAATTAAAGGATATTTCTTGCGAATGAATGCGACTCAGAAATGTCTTTTAATTGTTTGGCCAAGTCTAGTTCGGCGAAAGTCTTGAGATGAACCTTCACGGAACTCCCGCAGTGTGCTGATGGATCCCGGACGGTTTCAGCACCACGCCGGACCGGACAGCTCCTCCGACGTTTACCGATTTCAGCACTCAGCTATGGAGTCCCAGAAGTGACAAATGTGACTGTATAGGTATCTAATGAGTCGATAGAATATGTACTGAGTGAGCTATAAGATATGATTAACCGAGGAAAATCACTACAATAAAATAAGTAATACAAAAGGTTTCCTACATATATATTATTGAGTTCAATAAATACAAAAAAAACACATAATTATGATTTTGTTTTCACATTTCCATCCTTTTCATCAAATTAAATGATTGAACTTTTCTGACTTCATCAGAAAATGGAATCTTTTGATATATTGAAGAAAAGTTTAATTTTAAAAAGCGAGGACACGTTTGCTGTTTACAATATTTTATTGCAGAAAAACAAAAACAGTTCAAGTGTTCAGCGATGAGTCGACATGAAGAGAGACGGTTACAAACTAATCAAACGTAATGTTCAGTCTTTACTATTTTTCTCGCACTAATATTTATTATATTTAATGTAAATCTGTTGACTTGACATAAATCCTGGTAAAATCCCAGACACACTTCCATATCCTGGGTTCTCGTCCAGGTTTTGGTGAAGAAGACTCCATCAGAATGTCCTCCGTGTTTTGGGATTGAAGTGCGAGTCCGTGTCCGATGTGTTGTGCGTTGCCGTGGTTATCTGGACACTGTGGCGTTGGCGTGAGGGCACCTGATGTGTGCGCCTCACCAGACATTCATAACACCGCCCGCAGCCCGCTCTTCATCAGCCTCATCGTCATTTTCATTAAAGTCCATTCTCGTCATAACCCATGAACATCATCATTATAATCCCCACAATTCTCTCATATAATCCTAATCTTCATCATTGATGATACTCTCGTCATCATCCTCAACACGGGGCACCTTCATCTAGTTCAGCAAGTCGTTATGGTTTCATATAATGTTGAATTTATAACTATGAATCCGAAAAGAGATAGAAACTACACATGTTAAAGTTGTATATTAAAGATTACAGAATAATTTTAACTAGTAATCTAATGCTATTACTATTAAACATCTAATATGTGCATCCATACATGATGTAATATTGGTGTATTATATCGTATATGTGATAAGTACTCTTGATAATCATTTTTATTGTATATTATTTTACAGTACTTACTAATACTTTTAAAGCAGGGTCACTGTTCTCCATTGGTGGAACATCACACCTCCTACTGGCAACACGCTGTTACTGCAAGGCTTTTACACTGAAGGGGAAACAGAGAGGGGGGGGGGGGGGTAATGTGAATGGAAAGTCTATTTTCAATAGATAATTTAACTTAAACGGAATACAAACACTAATTGGATTCAAACATCAATCAATTACACACTTTGTGTTTCCCTTCACATCATCGTCCCTTCAACAGCAGCAGTAAGTCGGTTCAAAGGTTCAACTCCCTTGTTTAGTATTTACAAGCACTAAATAATGCTTTACTACACCATGTAGTAGTTTTAATAGACACGAGGACATTGTAGCTGTTCATTCAACACACGGAGGGAGACAGACATGCTCAGGTGGACATTCCTCCTCGAGATCTTTACACAGACGAGAGTTGTTGGATGAGATATTAACGCTCTGAATCTCATCTATTGCTCCTTTAAGGGGAAACACGACAGATGAAAAGGGGAAACATGTAATCAATAGATCACTATGAAACTTCCTGAATTGATGACTTACATGAAGACAATAGTTGTGACTTAGTTCACTGAATGCACATGCAAATTATCTTAAATATGTGCTACTTTTTATAGATTTCCAGAGCATAAATCTGAACATTGGATGAAGCCAGGTTCAAAATTGTAGAGTAAAATGTTTTTACAGAGGGAATTATCTTTTTTTATTACTCCATAAATCAGAAAATACTGTCAAGAGCCAAACTCTCATAATTGACATGAAACATCTCCTCTTTATGTTTTAACAGATACGGTGTGACACAGCTGTCCTCATATTCATCCTCACAGTGTGTTAAAAATACTTTACTCTGTTTAGAAAAGTGTTCAAACTCACGACAAATGTTCAGCAGCGCATGCACTTATAGAAAAAGAAGTTGATCTATAAATATAAATGTTCCCTCTGCCACTTGGAGTTAAAACAGCTGACGTGCTGCTGCTCAAAAGTCTCATTTGCACGTACGGTGAACTCTCCCCTGAGACCGAACAGTAAGTCAATCTGGAGCTCTGTTCAAAGGGAAGTCTCACTCTTTTTATAAGATGAAGGGACTGAAGAGGAGGATTGGTAGCTTTTATCTTCAGCTCGACGTTAACTCAGCAGCAGATTCAACCCGGGGCCAATGACACAGCTGATCACACACCCAATAATCATCGTCTCTCAATCATTTGATATCGTGTCAAACGTCGGCGCAGAAATCATCCGCTCGCCCTGAAAAAGATTCTAAAAATAAACCTCCCTCCCCTCCTCATTCCGTCTGTTTTGTCGCGGTGATTCCAGCGTGGATGACAATCTAATTGCATTCTCATCTCTCTCCGGTTTAATGGGCTGTCAGGTAGCATCATTACACACTTTCATTGCTTCCCTGCTCAACTCACATATTGACAATAACTGACAATATGTGTGTGTTTGTGTGATGGAGGGAAGCTGAAAATGGTTTACTGTGTGTGGGGGACCGTACAGCCTAAAAGTGTCTGAACATTCGTCACAGGAGCCAACTGGAGTGTGTATATGTGTGAATGCACCAAATGCCCTCAAAAGGGTAAAACAGTGTGATTGTTGAGTGTCTGACGTCTCCAAAGGGTTCAGTATGCATTGAACAAATAAGGTACGAAGTGTCGTCCAACCACTAGAGACAAAAGTGTTTATTGACGAACGGCTGCAGGAGAGCGTTTCCTTCACAGTCCCGATACGACAGCATCAGGCCTGTGAGCAGGTTGTTGTTCAGTATCTTGTTTCACACATCAGGGCCGCGGTCGCAGTAGCTGGCTGTTTGCTGAGGTGTTAGCTGCAGTTTTAGAAGGTAGCATAGCCTCCACAGTTATCTAAAACTTAGATTTCCTCCTCCAGACGTCGGTGTCTGTCAGTATTCAGATGTGAATAACTAGGTACTTTTGTTGCATGCATCACAGGTACAAAATAAAATAAAAACACTTTAAAAAAACTTATTTTATTTGTCACATACATACATGACATTTGATTTGTATTTTAACCATATAATATTTAATCAATTAGGCATAGTAACAAATGTCTGCCCTGCTAAAAGTAACACTCAATTGTTTAACTCAATTGTTGGGTGTTTCCTTTGGCTCAGTTGTAAGTGAAAAACAAAATAGCTGTCATTTCTGTCTAAGTGTGTGTGTGTGTGTGTGTGTGTGTGTGTGTGTGTGTGTGTGTGTGTGTGTGTGTGTGTGTGTGTGTGTGTATGTGCACTTCCGAGGAAGTAGTTGTCACGATAGCATCTCTGCTTGAACCATACTGAGCCCTCATGGTGTGTTCACACCAAACAAGAACAAATACGCAGATTTCACGTGAGCAGAAATTTGAGAGAAATTTGCGTGACATACTTTTCCTAACGTACAGCAAGACAGCGCAAAAAGCGTCAGTGTCAATTGACCAATGGAAATAGGTTGGAGGTGGAGCTGGAAACTTCACTAAAATAGAGTTAGGGCGAGTGTTTAGAAGGTTTTCCGATGCACGGAGCAGGTTAGGACCTCTTCATTGGGAACAATCTGATGTTTGCTCGTCCAGTTTAGAAGAGGTGTGACGCTGTGTCGCAAATCTCCCATCAGGGTTGAGGTTATCTTCCTGTCGTTACCGACTTCCTGCTGTTGTTGAGTCAGATATGGAAGCAATATTGTACCCGTCTTTGTTCACCTGGAGCTCTACGATGGAAGTGACCATATATGGACTGAGGAGGAGTGACGTAGAAACCTGTCAATCACCTTGTAGCCCCGCCCCTAAAGCATCCCCTGCTTTATGGTCTGTTTGACTCTAAATGGACCATAATTTACTAAATGAACATCATGCTGTATTGAAGAAGACTTGAAACTAGAGATTGAGACATAAACTCATGTTTACAATGTTTACTGAGGGAATAAATCAATATAGTATTTAATCAAGATCCATGGAAACCCTGTGAGGTGAGAAAGCACAAAGACTCTAATGGGACATGAATTCATACAGAAGGATATAGAGACGAGGAGAGAGGAGCTCAGTGTATCCTAAGATGTCCCCCAGCAGTCTAGGCCTATTGTAACATATCTAGGGGCTAACTATAAACCTGAGCCAGCCCTAACTATAAACCTGAGCCAGCCCTAACTATAAACCTGAGCCAGCCCTAACTACAAACCTGAGCCAGCCCTAACTACAAACCTGAGCCAGCCCTAACTATAAACCTGAGCCAGCCCTAACTATAAACCTGAGCCAGCCCTAACTACAAACCTGAGCCAGCCCTAACTATAAACCTGAGCCAGCCCTAACTATAAACCTGAGCCAGTCCTAACTATAAACCTGAGCCAGCCCTAACTACAAACCTGAGCCAGCCCTAACTACAAACCTGAGCCAGCCCTAACTATAAAACTGAGCCGGCCCTAACTACAAACCTGAGCCAGTCCTAACTATAAACCTGAGCCAGCCCTAACTATAAACCTGAGCCAGCCCTAACTACAAACCTGAGCCAGCCCTAACTATAAACCTGAGCCAGCCCTAACTATAAACCTGAACCAGCCCTAACTATAAACCTGAGCCAGCCCTAACTATAAACCTGAGCCAGCCCTAACTATAAACCTGAGCCAGCCCTAACTATAAACCTGAGTCAGCCCTAACTATAAACCTGAGCCAGCCCTAACTATAAGCGTTATCAAAAAGGAAAGTCTTAAATGTGGTGGAGGGTTTCTGCCCCCGGACTGAAACTGGAAGCTGGTTCCACCGAAGAGGAGCTTGATGACTGAAGGCTCTGGCTGCCATCCTACTTTTTGAGATTCTAGGAACCACAACTAACCCTGCAATAACCAGTAGCTATAAAAAAAAAAGGCTCAAGAATCAGGATTAGCTTCATTGGCGATGTATGCATACGCATACAAGGAATTTGACTCCGGATTTTCCTTTGCTCTCAACATACATACACAGAAATAGACAAATAAACACAAAATCAAAGACAAGTAGAACAGAGGTAAGGATAAACATTTAGCTACTATGTACAAATTTACATATAAATGTATATACAAAAGGATATATATATATATATATATATATGTATATATATATACATATATATATATATATAGATAGATAGATAGATAGATATGAACATAAAAATACAACAACAATGACCAGGTAATGGAGGTAATAGTGCAGTGTGACTGATCAGTGGAGAGAAGCTGCTCTGGTGTCTGGTGGTTTTTGCATAAGGTGCTCTGTAGCGCCTCCCAGAGGGGAGGAGTTGGAACTGGTCGTGTCCGGGGTGTGATGGGTCTGCAGTGATGTTTCCTGCCCGTTTTCTGACTGAATAAGTACACGTGCTGATTGGAGGGCAGGCTGGCACTGATGAAAATAAGAGAGACCTTCTTTCTTTCTAATAGAAAAGGAATTCAAGCAAAGCAATCTGACAACTCTGAGATTTACTGCATGTCTCTTGTCTCTCGTTTAAATTGTACAGGAGGATAAAGAAGAGAGGCAAAGATGAGAATATCAAAGGAGCAGAATGGGACTGAAAATAAGATGAATTTGACTTTTAAACAGAATCATTTTCTTGTATTTGTTCATTTGATCTGACTCTTCCTTCACCACATTTGATCTGTCGTTGTATCAATGCATCTTCTTTTTTAAGCCAAATCTTGGTGAAAAGCAGAAAGCCTTGGGCTGCTGTTTCAACCTTGTCAGCTACTGTCTCCAAAGTTGAGACAACTCTGAAAAAGTTGAATCTTAACAAGGAAATCAAGTCATTTTAGGAATGCAAGGACCTGCTGGGGAGGTTAGTGTCTCATATTCATTCATCAAATAAAAAAAAATTGATTTTTCTTTTCCCTGTAAAGTTGTCCTTGGACTGAAGGCAACAGGAAGGACTCAGCTGTCGATTCCTTGAACCGTCTCTGAGCTTTTTTTGTTCAACATTTCAGGCAGCTGAGATATTTGGGGAAGTAACGAGAAACACAGGTCTGGTCAGAATATAAACAGAAAATCAGCCTCGTATTGATAGAAATAGGATTTATAAAATCCTAAAGTACCGAAAACTCTGAACACCAACAGAAATAAGGAATACTCAGCAAACAGAACTTGTCTTTGTTGGTTTTATTGTGGCTGCAGCAAAAGTTCGATTGTCGTACAGAGTGCAGGAAGTCCGCATGAACAAGGATATTCAAACACAAGATGGAGAGCAAAGGCGGAGCTCTCGCTTCCTAAAAGCGTAAAGTCGCAAAGGCGAGGTCAAACAACGGGGAGATGTCAAAGGGAGAGGCCGCTCTGGTGCACTCCCTCAATAATTGCAGAATGAGACATGGAGTACAGAAGGGAGGGTTGAGTCACGAGAGCGCGCTCTGGTACAAGTTCTTGTGATTGTGGAAGAAATCTCGTGTTATATGCAACAAGAAAGAAAGACGTGAGATGCAACTTAACCCCAACAGGAGTGAAACAACTTAACACATTACTGAGAAGCACAATAGAATCATTTTTTTCCATCACAAAGAACAGTTAACGCCAAAATCACCAAAATCCAAAATCCATGTTTTTCCCCTTACCTGAAGTTGTATTCGTCGATCTACACCGTTTTGATGTGAGTTGCATAGTTTAGGAGATATCGTCCGTAGAGATGTCTGCCTTCTCTCCAATGTAATGAGACGAGATGGCACTCTGTATTAAAAGTGCCAAAATAAGACTTTTGAAAAACTCAACAGCAATGTCTCTTTCTAGAAATCTTGAGTTACTCATCCACAGACTTTGTTTTGAGCGGTTTCATTCCTAATATTAATGTTCAGACGATTGCTCTGGAGAAAAGGGACATCTGCTCAGGATTCTCAAAACATGTTTATTTGCTACTTTACTATTTTTAGGCCTTTTTTATTTAACTGCTATAATACTTGACCCTTTGTGTTGTACAAATAAAACAAATCAGCAGGCAACCATTTAGGGAATGGTGTTTTCACCATCTATATATAGGCATTCATATATATATATATATATATATATATATATATATATATATATATGACGGGTAAAATAAGTATTGAACATGTCACCATTTTTCTCAGTAAATATATTTCTAAAGGTGCTATTGTCATGAAATTTAACCAGATGTCGAAAACAACCAAAGTAATCCATACATACAAAGAAAACAAAACAAATGAGTTCAGAAGTTTATTTGTGTGTAATAAAAAGGAATGACACAGGGGAAAAGTATTGAACACGCTTATTGAAATTTATGTAATACTTGGAACAAAAGCCTTTGTTGGTAATGACTTCAAGACGCCTCTGAACTCTGATCTTTAGAGTCTGTGTTTGCGCGCGTGTGTGTGTTTGCGTGTGTGTGTGTGTGTGTGTGTGTGTGTGTGTGTGTGTGTGTGTGTGTGTGTGTAGTGTGTATAGTCTGTTACAACATATGAAGCAAGTTTTTGTTCCTGAAAAATGAACTTGTCATGATGAGATTCATGATTACATTATTTTAGATGTGTCTTCACTTCTGTGGAAAATGTTCTGCTATTCTATTAAAAGGTAAACAGTGCAGCTTTGGGCTGGTGGGGAAGATGCAGGATGCTTTTGAAGATTTGAGGGGAATACAAATGAGATGCAACGATTCTCTGGAAGGCGGAGTGGTAGAGAATTTTTTAATCATTCAAGAAAACTTAGAAACGTTCCAAAAATGTTGTCACCACTATGTATCTAACCTCCAGCAGACCATGGAGAAGAAACTCCCCTCCATCCGTGAAGGTACAGAAGATGAGAGCAGACAGACACAACTCACCATTCAGTCAAGAAAAACTAAGCAAGTGGCTGGATGCTAAAGAGAGAGAAATCAACGTCATCAGATCCTGTGTAGATATCATGAAGGGAGTAACGATCCTCCGAAATCAGTCCGAGCTGGACAGAGAGGTTCTTGTAGGAGATGTAGATTATGTTCTGTGCTTTGTTTTCACCTCCATGAAAAGGGGGGATACCTTCCTTGATGAGATGGCCACCTACTTGGACTCCCCTAAATTAGGGAGTACCAATGAAGTCCAGTGGTTCTACTCAGATGAAGTTTTTACCAGAATGAGAGATCAAGCTGAACGTTTCCAAAACAAGGCCGAAATATTTAAGGGCAACAAATCACACCATTTCCTCATCAGTCATTCCAAATGAGAAGTATAAAGGAGCAACCGTCTACGTTTACAAGAAGGGCATTCTGATCAATGAAGATTCTTTTAACAAATCATAGACAAAAGAGATCTGATCTGGTGTAAGTTTAATCATGCTTCTGATTCAGAAATCCGCTTTACTAATTACTGTCCTCCAGGAAGCCGTTTGACCATCAGAATTAATGAATTTCTTTTGGGGTCTCCATCAGATGGCTGTGATCTCACCCTGGACCCAAACACTCCAAAGGACCTCTCTGTCTGATGGAAACAAGAAAGTAACAAGTGAATCAGCTTTACCCAGGCTTCTATGTTCATAATGATCATAACTATGTCTACCTGTTGAATAAGATCAATGACTTGTTAGATCCTTGGTCTGGTAATAGAGAGATGGGTTTACAAGTAAAGCTTAAACAGTAAGGTAACAACTCATGTTAACTTCAACTTGTTTTACAAATTCCCAAAAATGTATTCAAAACCCAGAGAGCAGGAATATAGATGACCTTATAAAAGTTACAAAATATGTATTTTTCTGTTTGTCACTTCTCAGCCTCAGACTGGTTTGTGCTTCACAGCTTCACAATCAGTTTCAACTTTCCTTTTAAATCACGTTTTAATCATTTTAATTATATTCTTATTCCTGAGCATTATTGCTTTGTCAACACTAATATGTTGAAATATACTATCAGAGCTCATGTCAAAACTTGCATAACTTGTTTTAATGAATGTATCATGTTGATTATGTTATGACATAAGGGAAAGTGCCTTTGCTTAATTTAGCATTTGTTTCTTTTCTTTTTTGTTGTATTTTAAAAATAGTTATCTTGGCTTAGTACTAATTCTGTACCTTAATCTTGACTTCAAGTTCAATTAATGACTTTACTCTGGAAAGAGACACTGTTAACACCATTTTATCAGATGATAAGCACACTGCTGATGTTTATGGAGCTCCAGTAAAGTTTACACTTCATTGGTACATCAGAT
This sequence comes from Ophiodon elongatus, assembly GCA_016806645.1. Lineage (NCBI taxonomy): Eukaryota > Metazoa > Chordata > Actinopteri > Perciformes > Hexagrammidae > Ophiodon > Ophiodon elongatus. The sequence goes on along the minus strand of JACSYO010000591.1, from coordinate 674,029 downwards.
ATGTTAGTAACTCTTTTCTAATTAACTTTTCTTGTGATTCAGAGCTTATAATAATACACAATGGATTTCTCAATATTAGTATGTTGGAATATAACACTTTGTTGATGTAAAAATAGTCAGTGTTAAGATCATTTTGTTGCAAACATTGATGATGTTTATAGAAGTGAACTAATGTCAGATTGCAGAGACACAGTAACTCCTGTTGGACATGTTTACTCTCTTCTTATGAATATGAATATTCAATAAAGTGGAGACCTGACTTCACCACTGTGTGCTACTTTGTGTCCTTTATATTAAACACTTGTACCAAAGGTACAAAGAAGGTCTCCTTAAGATCTCTAACACATTCATATCTTTCAATGCAAAGAACACAACACGGGAAGATAGTTTGGAAAGGGGAAGCTAATTAGCCTAGCTTGCTAATGTTAGCATTGATTTTCACCGGGAGAGATTTACCTCCTAATCTCTTTTTCTTGGCCCCCAATGAATACTTATACATACTGTATACACACACACACATACACACACACACACACACACACACACACACACACACACACACACACACACACACACACATACATACATACATACAAAAATAATGTAGTCTTTTCCAGATTCATACCAATAAAAATTTAATTTAAAGACACAAGATTGGAGGAAAGAAAGTGAATAAACAAAGTGAACAAAGACAAAGTAAACAAAGGAATAAACAACCAAAAAGCTGCTGTCGCTGGTCACTGAATGGGATTCTTGCCTACAAATAACTTGAAATGTCCTGAAGCTTTGGATAGTTTTAGAGAGAGCCGTGATTCAGCGCCGGCTGGGAACCCGATCCATCATGAGGAAGCAGAGGAGAGAAGAAGAAATATCTGTCTGGAGCCGTGAATAAAGAGTCCACACGATACGATGAGATGCCGACTGTTGAGGGTGGCTCCTCTCGGCTCAGGTGAGAAATCTTTTGTATGCTTCTTCGATCTCTTTCTCGCGGCTGTGAGCCTCCCAGACCGTCCATCTACTGTCCTCCTGTCCTCCCATAGTCTATCGTTGAATTCACTTGCCTGCCTGCTTCTCTCCTTGTGTTTGTTTATGTTCGAGAAAATGTTGTTTTCAGCCGACAACAGATTACCTAAGAACTAAGGTTCTTAGATATCTATTTTTCACCCTCAATAACTTCCAGAGCATACAAGTTGAAGCAGCAATGAATATATTTGTCGGTATGAAGTACAGTGAACAATTCATAAGCACTTTCTCTGCCTGGTTCTTTTTCATGTGAAGACGTTTATGTGAAACAAGCAATTGACAATATTATCTATATTACTGTTTAATATCTAAAAGGGTGGTTTAAGTTGTTTGTCATCTTCATGTTATCTCTGTGCCCACATTCCCCAAATAATCATCCATCTCAGCAACATATTACATTAATAGCATTTTGTTGTTTTAAGACAGATCTCCCCAAAGGTAATAAAACTCACTTTTAATATTGAAAATAAGTTGCACTCGTTTTTGTGCCAGACATTCATTTAATACAATTTCTTGTGTCAATTTTTAATTTGCTTTGATGGAGGAAATAAGATGAAAAACTGGAGAAAGATTGCACAGACACACTCCCCTCCCTGCCTCCTTACAACCATCTAACATACTGTCATGAGTGTAGAACTCAATTAATTTCATCATGCATGCTGCTGCAGTTAGATGAGGAAAGAGAGGAGCCCATCCTGGTATTAGAGCATGAAACAGAATGTTACAGTCTTGACCACGCCGTTGGAGGCATTAGCCGAGAAGGTTGGACACACGTAATTTATCTCCAATAAATGTTGGACTAATAATTTATTATAAAGTAAAATTAAAATGAGCACAAAAGACAGAGAGTTCATACATTTACAATCCATAGAGTGAAGGAGAAGCCACAGTTCTGTGTTCCACCTGGCATCAGTGCCACGAGGCTGCAGGTGCATGAACGAACACATGTAAGTGCAAAGTAAATAACTATTTCAGTGAAAGTTAATTGGTCATCAATCACGCCGACTGGATCTTGAGGACTTTGTTGGAGAGAGCTAAGTGGAGCTGAGCTGGATGCTAATGTTGTGCTGAACAATGACTGGATATTTTTTTCTTGCCAACAGCACAAATGCATGAATTTCTGATATTATATTATTATACAACACGCTTTTTTTCTTCCATTGCGACCAAAAGCTGCAGACATGTATTCCAATAAACTGAGAAAATTCAAGTTCAAGCAAGTTCAAGGCAGATGATTCTGAGAAATGATCATCGTCAACAAACAGAATGGGAGGACAGAGAGAAAGGAAGTACTCAAAGTATCAATTTGTATTATTCTAAAATTGGATTGGATTGTTAAGAAGCTTTCCGTTTGTCCAACACAACAACCCGACTGGGAGAAACAGCTTTAGAGGTCAAAGCAGTGTTTCGTGGTTAGTACATTCACAAGGAGCCGCTCGCATGGCTGTAGACATAAAACCATCCAGATAACTTCTTTCACAACTGATCGTCAACTCAAGCATGATGAACTTTTAACTGTTCTTTTTACACAACTCTTAAAGTTAAAGTTCAGGACAGACTCTCATTTTGCTTTTTTAAAACTCAATGGTGACGTGAAACATATTCTAGAAACAAAAAAACATCATCTTTCCCGAACCTTAACCATCACATGCTTGTAACCTAAACCCAATCACCGGTCCAGTGTCGCCCTGTACGACCACCATCCACCACCCACAGATTATATACTGATTATTGAACATGAAACCATTATATACTATATAGACACCTGGAAAACTACCATGTAAGACAACTAGTACACACCAGATCAACCACATGATTACAATATAGAAATACATAAAGACAATTACTTTTTGCACTAAAATAAAGCTAATCAGGATGTCGGCATAGAGAAATAACAAGCATGTCTGCCAACAGAAAATGAAGTCCTCTTTAAATCCCGGCGGTCTCTCCACAACAACAACAACCTTTATAGTTGAACTCTGCATGCCGCCTCAGTGTAACTCCAGTCCCATGTGGACTGGGCTTTAGTTTCAGCCTCTGGCTTGATTCTGTGAGCAACCTCAGTTGATGCTACAATTCCTCAGGCGTCACCTCGACCTGGACGGGTTTCTCTTTGAGAACACTCTTGTGTCTGGAGGTGCAAAGGGAGTGAGATCCAAACATAGCTGTCTGGACGCAGAGACTCAAATGTCTTCCTGTCTTATGCCGAGCATGCTGATGCAACTGTGTTGGGGGAAAGAAATGTGTGTAAATAGGTTCAACCATCAATATGTAACAACATGTTATTTGGCCTAGTGTCAAATATAACAAAGGAGTCAATGATTGATTTATTATTATTATTATTATTATTATTATTATTATTATCATTATTATTAGTCGTAGTAGTATTAGGTGTCGAGAGGATATTGGTGACGTACTCAGATCGCATCACATGGTCAAACTGGACCCAACGATAACAACTAATTTAAGCAAATGTCACAGTGATGAGCATCTTTTTAGAAAAAATTATAATATTAGTTTTTCCTATTGGCTGACAGTTGAAAACAGTTGTTATTAAAGTAAAGTACTCAGATCTTTAGGTAAAAGCAGCATACCAAAAGGGAAACATACCTATTTAAAGAGCTCTCCGATTATCTGGTGTCACAAGAGTTCTTAGGTTTAGGCAACAAAACTGCTTGGTTAGTAAAAGATTATAGTTTTTTTTTTTTTGGGCAACTTCAGTTATGTCAGAAGTTAAGTAGCCTACGTGACTTCTTAAGTACGTGACGTCACGTACCCGTATCTTAAAGTAAGTCAACGTTGTTTCTTGGGACACACACAGCGCCCTCGTGGCTGAAAGTCCTTTGTATGACTCATCCATTCAAACCGCCCTCCTCCCGATGCGGACTCTTTATACTACGTCACCTGACCTCCTCCTTTGCTCTCGGCGTCTAATATTGCAGTGGTGGGTTACACTGTGTGAGACTTTCAAATAGCTCCAGACAAACGGACGGACGACAACCCGAAAACATAATGCCTCCGGCCATGGCTGTCGCTGGCGCAGAGGTATAAGATTAGGTGTTGAGAGAGCGAGATGTCCATCTTTGAGGAAGGGGACAATATTTGAAATGAGGGGCTGGAAAGAGTTTAATGTTTTGAAGTTCAGTCGGGTTCAAAGCCTCGGGTTAAGAGCCAGTCGATGAAGAGCCGACAGCAGGTCAATATAATTCATTATCAAGTTTACTGAACCAAACATGTGCAACATGGGTAGAGAACATAGCAGAGTGCACGATCTGTATCTGCCAACATTCTCAAGATCAACCTCTCCTTCGAAACAACTCGTCAAGCAAATTACCAGGACTGCATTTTTCCACCTAAAGAAACATAGCTCGTCTCCGTCCATCACTCTGCTTCTCTGCTGCAGAACCTTTGATCCATGTCTTCCTGCAGCCTGCGTTCCTCTGAGGCCGACCTCCTGTCTCTACCAATCAGGACCAAGAAACTAACCTTCAAACCACCGTTTGGAGGCAGGGCGGGGCTACCTTGTGATTGACAGGTCGCAGCCACGGCGTCTGACTTCAACCCTTTCACAGTGTGTTTCACTTCCTGAAGGTTAAACTGAAACTGTCTTTGTTTCTCTTGGATACAGGTTAATCTCCGATTGTCACCATTAACAGAGACGCCAGACTGCAGTGTAGCTGTTCCCTCTTTTCGTCCCGTCTTTGCAGAGCGTTGGTTAAACGTAAAGTAAAATCCTCAGGGAGACGAGTGGTCACCGAAGCCGAGCACCGTTCAACTCGAGTAGCAGCTGAGTGCTCGTAGACGCATTGAGATGGACACGTCATGGCGGATGAATGGGGTCCTCAACTGAACATCACCATCATCACAGTCGATAGTCACACCTGTGAAGGATGAAATCGGCAAAACGATTTGAATCTTGAGGGGAAAAATTCTGATTTCTCCACATACCAAAGCTGTGCGTCCGAGTTCAGACCTCATGAATACAGATAGATGTTTTTTTTGTAGTAGTAGTAAATACTCAGTAGAGATTCAATTTCACAAGAGTTTCATCCTTATGGGCTTTATCTCTGTCCACCGTTGAACAGCTCTATTCACATTTGCATAATTCTTATTGCTTTGCAAACACAACGCAGCTATGTGTCACTTTAAATTTTAAGTTTTCAGTGTTTGACAAAAGACCCGGAGGGTTTAATTAAGTAAGAAATAATTGTGTGTCGTCAAGAAAACAAACCACAGCGAGTGAATAGTCGCAACATTTGTCCTTTTTTGCACAGCACATTCTATATGTTCTCACACAACCAGCAACTGAGAATGCTGCTGCACACCTCAGTACTCAATCAAACAACACCACACACACACACACACACACACACACACACACACACACACACACTCACGCACACGCATCACTGCTTCTGCAGAAGTAGTGTGTGGTGATCTTAAGCGTGAATGGTGAAACATTTCTGAAAAGATTAGAAGAATTAGTCTGCAAACAAACACTGGCTGCAGTGCTTAGAGATTAGAACACTCATTCTCAAACCAACACACACACACACACACACACACACACAAACACACACACACACACACAAACACACACACACACACACAAACACACACACACGCACACACAAAACCTGAAAGTGTGAATCGTCTAAGAAATTACAACAGCTCAGTGCGCCGGGCAGTGAGGCGGGCAGGCAGGTATTGATAACACTGAGCTACTTATCGCCTCGTTCGTCTCCTCCCAGCAACACTAAACCCGTCTGACACACCTTCCTCTCCGCTTCCACCGCTTCTCTTTCTCTCTTTTCTCAGACGTGCAATTTCAAAACACGAGCGCCGCGTCTTAAAATGTAGATATTAAAGAACTCGGGAGAGTTGAGAGTGAGAAATAAATAAAAGTCTTCCCTGTGGTAAAGGATTACGTGGAGAAGACACGACCAGAAACAGGAAGCAGTTTCAGGTCTTGGTGGATCATGTGTTGAAGAGTTTGGAGGAAAATGTGTGAGGACACTTAAGTTCATACTAACTCACGTTACAACTTAGATTGTCACGAGTTCATATCAACAAATAGATGTTCATGTTCGATTCAACTTCTTTTCTTCATGCTTTTACCAACATTGTTACCTGTTGATAAAAAGTATATTTGTTTACATGCGGAGGAAGGGAAAGAAGAGGGTGAATGTAGAACAACAATAATCAATAACAGGAATAATTCTTTGTAAATGAAGTCTATAAATATACAGAGCATGTTCAGTTAACTGACAGTATTTCATCATACTGCAGTAATTAAATATAATTTAACCATTTCATAATTTTGTGTTCATGCAAACAGAATTATTTCTTTATATCGTTTATTTGTATACTGAAATATATTTTGTGGTCATTTCTTAGTTTTCTGCTGCCATTCTCCACAAAAGCACAAACTGAGGGTCAATACGGACCAAGAACATGGAGCCTACCTTCCCTTCATGATGTTAGCCCTGGGCCTGACCCTGGGCCTGACCCTGGGCCTGACCCTGGGCCTGACCCTGGGCCTGACCCTGGGCCTGACCCTGGGCCTGACCCTGGGCCTGACCCTGGGCCTGACCGAAGGCTACGTCTTAGAGTGGCACGAGTTCCTCGTTTCTACTGTAACTCTCTTACTCCCTCCCTTCTCTCTCTCTCTCTACTCCCCCCCTCCCTCCCTCTCTCTCTCTCTCTCTCTCTCTCTCTCTCTGGCTCATTCCCATTCACCTCACATGGCTCTGTTTAGTCGCCTCTTCTTTCTCTATATTCGACCCATTTCCTGCCTCGGTGGCTCCTCACAAACACAGACAGTATTGGTGTGCAGAGGACTGCGTAGTAACAACAGCCTCGTCGTGGACACAGCCTGAGTCACCGAGGCAATAGGAGCGAAACGGCAACTAATTAGGCTCCAAATGAACTCACGGCAAAGTTCTGCTGCATTTATGTCGGACAGGAAAGATAGTATTCACCCTTATAAGTCATTGCTTTGAGACCAACAAGTCCCCAGAGTTTAAAGTCCTGAAAACTCATCGTGTGCCCCGTAATCAACCAAACGTGATGTCATTTAAATACTTAAACAGAACAGTAGGATTTAAGAACCAACACAATTGTAGTTTTTGAGCAGAAACCTGAAGCAAAGCTCCACCACAGCTCTGCACTGGGGATCTGGAGGAGTAAAGTTCTCCGTCTTGCTTCGGACCCCTGAGCCTGCAGTCCGTTTTCAATCTGTTCGTTCGGCACAACCTGATTGGTCGATTGCCTCTTTCTTGACGCGTCATTTTCGCATTCTGTGTTGAAGTACTTTACTTTTGACAAAAACAGGAAGTAAAAAAACATTAACGTGCAAATAAATCACACGGAAGGACACGAGGCCTGTCGGCGGATCACGTGTCCGAACATCTCTTCTATCAGTCCATCACGTTGACGCTGTCCCACTGAGCTCCAGGGTTTAGGAAGAAGAGACCTGGTGGAGGGAGAGGTTACGGTGCGTTCACACCAAAAGCGTTGCGAATTTTACGCGCGAGTAGATTACGAGAATGACGAATGGCGCGAATTTCAACGAGGGTGAAAAATTCTCGTAAAAAAAAACACACTGTGTTGCGAAAGCCAATCAGCATTGAGAAGCTCCGCCCCTCATCACTGACGTCCTGCCGTTGTTGAATCAGAAACTATGGAGGAGAAGTCGATAGACTGAAAGTGGAGTCTAGCGCGAAAAAGCGAATGACGCGAAATAACCACAAATAGTCCGGCGAGTAAACTCACGAGAAAAAAGCGTTGCGAATATTGGTGGAAAAAGACAGCGTGAGTGCATGAATGTGTGTGTGTGTGTGTGTGTGTGTGTGTGTGTGTGTGTGTGTGTGTGTGTGTGTGTGTGTTGTTGAGGCTTTCATGCGGCTCTATGCATACAGTCACCCCTCTGCTTCTCTTCATCTGCAGCGCTGAACATCCAGATGAAAGAGAAGCAGACAAACAGAGAGAAAGTCTAAAGGAGGAGAGGAAGGAGGACGGTTTAGGAGGAGTGTGTATATTCAAGTTTTTAAAAGGTATCAGAAGTACAAACTGTTGTATAAAAGTATTCTATCGAACCGGAGAGCTGCTGATTGTTCATTGGCTGGATGAATGGTGGAAACCTCGAGCAGGTTGTTGATCAGCGTTTTAAAAGGTACGAGAGGAAAGTGGAAGGAATAATAGTCGGATGATTACGGCCACTCAATCACGCTCACAATAACACGTCAGACAACAATGGAGCGTCTTCACGGGGTCACGGGGTCACGGGTTGTGAGAGCGAGCACTGCTGCGTGATCACATGATCACCTGTTCAGGGGATAGAATTAGAACACAAGAGGCTGCTTAAATCTTTTAGTTTAAAACCGTCTTAGATCCGGTGTTGAACAGTGAAACACCTGTTTTCATCAGCAAAGCATTGATCTGGTTTCTCCTCGTGAGGCGAAACAGAAACAGGCGGCAACACAGTGAGCCGTCTTCCCTCCGAACAATATATGTATTCATCAACAACAAGACTTTTTGTTTCGGGTTTGTATAAACAAATGGATCCGTTATTGAGAGAGCTCATTTTTCTTTCATAACTTGTCGTAGGGACTATTTCCTTGGTGGAAAGTAGTTCCACTGAAAACTGTTGAGGTTTGTGGGTAATCCATACTACCGGGGACACTGGTACTATTTCTTCTATAATTTATATATATACATATATATACAACATATATATATATATATATATATATATATATATATATATTAATCCATACTGCCGGGGATTTCTTCTATAATTTAGATATTTATATATATATATATATATATATATATATATATTAATCCATACTACCGGGGATTTCTTCTATAATTTAGATATTTATATATTAATCCATACTACCGGGGATTTCTTCTATAATTTATATATTTATATATTTATATATATGTATATATATATATATATACATATATATATTGATAAAACCAAAACTAGGAACTTGTTTTAAAGCTGGTGATGTGAAACATAGCATGTATCTCTTTGCTGAGGTACAGCAACAACTACAATTCACTGAGTTTAACATCCAGCCTGCAACTTTGGGTATTCCAATCCTTGTGTACTCTTTCCAATCAATTTTTACATTAAACTAAGAGGGCACAGACCTCCGCCAAGGAAATGCAATTATCGCAATGTTAATGAAAGTGAAAAAATAATTAGTATCGGCCCCGTGATCCGCTCCAACATTGACTGTGTTCTTCCACGGCCCTGCTACACCTTCTACCAAGGTGAACATGCGGCTGGTGTTTTGAAATCATAACCTCCGTGTTGGAGGCAACTAGTGAGGTAACGTAATGAAAAATACAAGTTTAATGTCTTTGAATCGTTGTGTTAAAATCCATCCATCATCCCAGAAATGAGGAATAAAGAGGCAAAGTCCAGCGTGCTTTCCTGTTTCTAGTGCAACACTGAATTTAAAATAGACGGGGGATTAGTGGGATGAACCAAACCAACAGAATAAATGATCTGATTGCGTTCTCTTGCAAAATTAAAGTAGAAACAAAGAAATTAGCTTGATTTTGTTGAGTCGCACACAATCAAAAAAATATAGTTAAAAAGCGTCTGAAGACTCACCGATGGATGATGTCATCATCCCAAATCACCCAGAGAGGAAAGACAAGAGGGTTCAGAGGAGAGGTCACACCACCCATCATGTACAGTGTACCGTCCCACATGAACACACACACACACACACACACACACACACACACACACACACACACACACAGCACACCTAAGTGGCGCTTCAGCATCCAGGAGCTGGTGCAATGTGGGCCAACGCAGTGCAACAGCAGCAGCAAAGCAACACACAACAAACCACTCAGGGTCAGGGTCAACGTTTCAAACCGGGCCACCTCCCATACAGACCTCTCTCTCTCTCTCTCTCTGTCTCTCTCTGTCTCTCTCTCTCTGTCTCTCTCTCTGTCTCTCTAAGTATCTCTCTCTCTCTCTCTCTCTCTCTGTCTCTCTCTCTCTCTCTCTCTCTCTCTCTCTCTCTCTCTCTCTCTCTCTCTCTCTCTTTCTCTCTCTCTCTGTCTCTCTCTTTCTCTCTCTCTCTCATTTTAGTACAGTTTGAAAGCACAGTCTCACCGAGCTGCGAACAATCTTAGTCTAGTTTAAATGTCCTTAAAGAGACCTCGCCCCCGACCCCTGACCCCTGACCCCTGACCCTTGACCCTTGACCCCTCTCCCACCCGACTGGAAGTAACGGATTAACAAAGTCAGCGCTGTATTTGAAAAGCTCGTCTCTCAACTGGGACATTTACATTTTGCTTCCGGTGAAAGGACTCTGGGTCGGTCTGGCTGTCCTCACATGCCTCCACATGCCGGGACGTGAGACGTCTCACTCCTTTGTAAATATGACGGCTGAAAAGTTAAGAAAATACCACTGAGGAAATGTTTTCTGTTTTCTCTCCATCTCCGTTCTTTTCTCCAAGCCTCCTCCCTCCATCCTTTCTCTCTCTTGGTCGCCCTCCACCTCCCGGTTCCTCCAATCAAACCCCAACCCGACCTGAAAGAGAAGGATGCTCTTTAACTCTGCTTGAAAGTAAATCCCTCCCCCAGCTTCTATCTTTTAAGCTGCAGCTGTTTTCTAAAGCGAAGATGACTGAGCCGTCCCTGAAGTGGACAGAAACAAAATACGGACGGAAGAAGAAAGAAGGAAAGTAGAAGAGAAGAAGAAAAGACCGAAGAAACTTCAACTGACGGACAGAAGATCCTCTGCTAGGCCAGCCAGTATTTCATCATCTTTATTAAACCTAAATAAGTATTTCATCATCTTTATTAAACCTAACTCAGTATTTAATCTTTATTAAACCTAACTAAGTATTTCATCATCTTTTATTAAACCTAACTAAGTATTTAATCTTTATTAAACCTAACTAAGTATTTAATCTTTATTAAACCTATCTTTGTTGTTTCCTGTGAAAACAGAAGTTTATTTTTAAAAGGCCGTATTCATGTAACAAGTGTTGGCACCATTTCAATTCAAGGCCTCCTATTGGTCGGGTTTGTTTCTGGGCCAGTTATTTGGCTTTGTGCTGTCTGGTTGCCACGGTGACGAAGAATTAGACCCAGTGTGTGTGTGTGTGTGTGTGTGTGTGTGTGTGTGTGTGTGTGTGTGTGTGTGTGTGTGTGAGAGAGAGACATAAGACCTGTCCGGGAGCTGATGATCCGTTTTACATCTGAAGGGTGACGGTCTGGACTCAGGTCATAAAACATGATCCTCATTGTCTTCAGCTCGCCGGGCAACTAGCGGAGACTCTGGGAAGTTACGTGTCCCGCTAAATAAATGAATAAATAGTGAATGTTTTTATATTTAAGATTTTTTACATATCGAGGCAAGGCGAGTTTATTTATTCAGCACATTTCAACACCAATGCGATTCAAAGAGCTTCACATAAAACCATCAAAAGGATCGAAACATAATGCAAAAGAAAAGAAGAATTAAAAACAGTTAAGAACATTCATTTAAACATTAAAAACAGTCAGTAAAATATTAAAAAGCTAAAAAAAATAGAATTAAAGTTGCAGTGCAGTTTAATAAATAAAAGTAGTGAAATGAAGAAATGTATTAATATCCTTGAATCTGGTTCAATTAAAGGCAGCAAACAGAAAAGTCTTCAATCTGGATTTAAGGGAGCTGAGGGTCTCTGAAACAATAAAATAAATATCAGAAAAACAAGAGCATGTTAATAAATAACTGGCTGGCTGAATGTGGCTGCCGTTGATGGTTCTTGTGTGCAGCTCGCCGGCACACAGGTGAATAACAACCAATGGAGGAGGTGTTGCCTAGCAACAGCAAAAGGGCCTCTCACTGCAAAAATAAAAAAAAAGAACTGTGTGCAATCACCACCTGACGGAGCTCTCAGGTGAGAAACACCAAGACTCTGAAGTTCAGCTCAAGTGTTTCAAAAGAAACAGTGAAAACTCCGATCGGAGGAAAACGCTGACGGGGCGCACGGTCGGCTGTTGGCGGGCGACGTCTCCGTCTCCCGGTAGCCGGTGCACCGGCGGCCCTCGTGTCCCCGGATCGTGTCAGAGTGTCTTCGTCTTTCCCGATGAGGCTCTGGACCACAGAGACGAGGATCGGATCAATGACAACCAAAGTACTTTTTTTACCTCCCCCCTCCTACCCCTCCTCCTACCCCTCCTCCTCCTCCTCTTCCTCCTCCTCCTCCTCCTCCTCTTCCTCATCCTCCTCCTCCCCCTCCTCCTCTTCCTCCTCCTCCTCTTCCTCTTCTTCCTCCTCCTCCTCCTTCTCATCCTCTTCCTCTTCTTCCTCCTCCTCCTCCTCTTCCTCCTCCTCCTCCTCCTCCTCTTCCTCATCCTCCTCCTCCTCCTCTTCCTCCTCCTCCTCCTCCTCCTCTTCCTCCTCCTCTTCCTCCTCCTCCTCCTCCTCCTCCTCCTCCTCCCCCCACTCCCCCGTCTCCCTGCTGCTCTGCCTGATCAGGCCTGACAACAGAACTCACTATTCATTAGGAGAAGTTAGAGGAGAACCTGGAAGCCTCGGGTTTGGGGAATGAAAGGAAGTCCAGGACTTCAACAGGAGACACGCACACGACGACTGGATGTAAATTAGTCTTAAAAAGTTGAGGCGACGTGCGCGACGAGCACGGAGGGAGAGCTGAGCACCGAGGGGAAGGCTGAGGAAGGCTTTGAATGCAGAGAACTGAGCGGCAAAGATGGAGAGAGTCATCAAGGAGGAACATTTTATTAACATAAATACTGATTTGCTAAAGGAATACTTTGCCCACAAAGTACTTTGTTGTATATATTGTGCATTTTTCTTATTTTCTTCTTCATATTAATTATTATTCTATTCTATTTTTGTACATATTGTTCTTTTCTTATGTAACATTTTTTTTTTTTCTTATGTAAAAATGCTGCTGTACCGAAAGAATTTCCCCTTGCGGGATTAATAAAGTATTTATCTATGTATCTACTCGCCCAGCGTTACCTTGAATTCTTCAAGAAAACCTTTGAAGAAAAAGAATTGAAGTAAATGTATACGTCACAACAAGTCTCAGGTATCCCGGCGTACACTCACTACTCCACGAACATGCATCTGCACCGATCATTTTTGGGGATGAAGTTTTCATTGAAGTGGTTCATTTGATGGTTATAGTTGAAAAGGGGGCGTGAGGGGGGGGCCGGAGGGGGGGGGGGGCAGGGGGAAGGGGGGGGTAAATAACCTCAAAGTGAATTCAGTGTCGGGAAGTAACTTTGAAGCCTGGCGGTGATGGACCTTTTTGATGCAAAAGTTTGAGAGAGACTCTGAAGTTGACTGTGTGTCAGTAAATTTGTAATGCGGGAGTATTTTCATATTGTTCAGTCAGTACTGTATCATCAGTATTGTTTATTCACTGATGCTGATGCACCGAACGAGGACTCGTGGAGACTTCAGAGGGTAAATAAAACAAACATCTGGCTTTCTCCATCCATCCATCACCCAAAATGCTTATCCTATTCAGGGTCGGGGGCGCTGGAGCTGATCCCAGCTGAGATTGGGTGAAGGCAGGGTTCACCTGGACAGGGTTCACCTGGACAGGGTTCACCTGGACAGGGTTCACCTAGACAGGGTTCACCTAGACAGGGTTCACCTAGACAGGGTTCACCTGGACAGGGTTCACCTGGACAGGGTTCACCTGGACAGGTCACTAGTTCATCCCAGCTCACATAGAGACAGATTCACACCTACAGGTAGTTTAGAGTCCAGTTAACCTGAGCTGCAGGTCTCTGGACTGAGGGAGGAAGCTGGAGAACCCAGAGGGAACCCACGGGGAGAACTCACACACACACACACACACACACACACACACACACACACACGAGTGCTGCCAGTCAAACGAGATACAGGCCGCTTTGCAGAGTTGAAAAAATCCTGAAAATGAATTATTGATTATTACAGCTGGGCTCCGTGTGCGTTGACGCGCTGCATCGTTTGGT
>JACSYO010000591.1:440000-655000 GCA_016806645.1 Ophiodon elongatus | reverse complement strand
TTATCAAACAAAGTACATAAGTTGGGGACTATACTGTCAGCGGCGGATTAATACACATTTGGTGCAGGGCGTGAGACGACTGAGTCAAAGTGTTTGTTGGTGTTAGTGAAGCAGGGAGGCAGGGAGGCAGGGAGGCAGGGCAGCAGGGAGGCAGGGCAGCAGGGAGGCAGGGAGGCAGGGCAGCAGGGAGGCAGGGCGGCAGGGAGGCAGGGAGGCAGGGCAGCAGGGAGGCAGGGAGGCAGGGAGGCAGGGAGGCAGGGCACCAGGGAGGCAGGGCACCAGGGAGGCAGGGCACCAGGGAGGCAGGGAGGCAGGGCAGCAGGGAGGCAGGGCAGCAGGGAGGCAGGGCAGCAGGGAGGCAGGGAGGCAGGGCGGCAGGGAGGCAGGGAGGCAGGGCAGCAGGGAGGCAGGGCAGCAGGGAGGCAGGGCAGCAGGGAGGCAGGGAGGCAGGGCAGCAGGGCAGCAGGGAGGCAGGGCGGCAGGGAGGCAGGGCGGCAGGGAGGCAGGGCACCAGGGAGGCAGGGCACCAGGGAGGCAGGGCACCAGGGAGGCAGGGCACCAGGGAGGCAGGGCGGCAGGGAGGCAGGGAGGCAGGGAGGCAGGGCGGCAGGGAGGCAGGGCGGCAGGGAGGCAGGGAGGCAGGGAGGCAGGGAGGCAGGGAGGCAGGGAGGCAGGGAGGCAGGGAGGCAGGGAGGCAGGGCGGCTCTCCGGGGACATGACACACTCCAGTCGGGACAGAAAAGAAAAAAGAAGGAATATTTGTTTGTTCTTTGAAAGTCTGCACAACAGAAATGTTATTTTGGAGCCAAACAAATCTTTCATGATTTAGTTTCCACTAAATGTTATTGAGGTCTGAACTATCCAGAGCCAATAGGAATCCTCCATGTTGGAAGTAACAGCAGGTCTCACGAGGAGTTGTGATCCGGTAAAGCTTCATCCCAAACCAACGCCTCAGTGGACGACCTCTCCGTTTGACCTCCCCACGACCCTCGTCTTCCTCCGCTGCCTCTTCATCTCTGTCCTTCTGTCTTCACAACGGGCAGGAACACTGGGGCATTAACGGTTATTAACCTATTGCCTTTTATAAAACATGACGTACAACAATATTATTTTGGTTGGTTCACGTTGAGTAATTCAGCACCAGGAGCTGTCCCCAGGCTGACCTGTTGACCGGAGGGCGGTGATTAGAAGCCAAAGGGTCATTTTCACTGGGATGAAACTGAACATGTATCCTGTTGACTGTCAGCTGGGGAAAGGCTTGTGAGGATTGTCCTTCTACACATCCGTCCGTTTATCGAGAATCTTTCTTCCGTCTTCAAAGGACTCTCCCGTCTCGTTCCACACGGGGAACCAACAGCTGCCTGCTGGCCGAGCGGTCGACGTCGATGGACTCACTCGTGTGCTTCCGTCTTCATACTTCTTCATTCATGACTTCGTGGATAACAAACTAAATATGTTTTCGTGTCGGTATAGCTCGGCTGAGACCGGGCCTCAAACAACCGAGCTAACCGAAGGGTTTGGTGTGTGAAGGGGAGATCCGGGTCCATGGTTTGGGGAGTGACACATTCAACACGCACACACTCGGGCGTATCTTAAGTGTGTGGTTGCGGTGTGATTCTGTCTTGGCGTATTGTTGATGTGTTTTGCTTCTCTATATTTCTCCCGGCGCCTTATTGTCTCTTCCGAACACGTTCAAACGTTCCTCTCCGTCTGTCTGCTGTAACCCTGTGCTTCTGTTTCCTCTGTCTCTCTGTCCGTCCAGCGCTCGGTCCGACCAGGCTCTCCCTCTTCTAAACCTAGTCCCCCCCCCCCCCCCAACACAAAACTCCATGGGGGACAGATTTCAGCACTGCGTATTAAATTATTGATGAAGCGTCCCTCTTCTCTTCTCTTTCCTCCCCCGAGGCTCCCGCCGAGAGAAAACCCAAATCTCTGAGGACTCCCTCCGCATCTCGACACACAGCCGCGTGACTGCAGGTACCGACGGCTTGATCTGGTTTATCTGGTTTATCTGGTTCATCTGGTTTATCTGGTTCATCTGGTTCATCTGGTTTATCTGGTTCATCTGGTTCATCTGGTTTATCTGGTTCATCTGGTTCATCTGGTTTATCTGGTTCATCTGGTTCATCTGGTTTATCTGGTTCATCTGGTTTATCTGGTTCATCTGGTTTATCTGGTTCATCTGGTTTATCTGGTTCATCTGGTTCATCTGGTTCATCTGGTTCATCTGGTTTATCTGGTTCATCTGGTTCATCTGGTTTATCTGGTTCATCTGGTTTATCTGGTTCATCTGGTTTATCTGGTTCATCTGGTTTATCTGGTTCATCTGGTTCATCTGGTTCATCTGGTTCATCTGGCCCTCACATGACAGCGTACACTCACAAATACACAGGAAGTACCGGAGCGGAAAATAAACTTCACATGGTAGAACGATATCTGAGGGTTCAATTCACATCTCTCTGACACACACACACACACACACACACACACACACACACACACACACACACACATACACACACACACATACACACACCTGAATGATTGGACAGCAGTCTTAAGCACCAACAGTGGCCCCTACAGGCTGAAAACATCATTACACCTTCTAATAAAAAGAGTTGGCCGAAATACTGATGTTCCATCAGACGATCTCAAATCAAGCTCCACTTACCGGCCTTTTTTTTTTTTTATCCAGAGCTTTCAGTCTTCATCTGGGATGGAGAGAATATAGTTTTCTCATTTGAGTTCAGTGTTTTTTTATGATTTACTTTCTTCACTTCCCATCAAAGTTCATTATTGACCTTTGATTCAGTTTGACAGAACAAACCCAACTCAAGGTCCACTCGCCAGCTATTTCTGGAGCTTTGAACCAGTCTTCAGCCGTCCTAAAAATGCTAGTTACATGAAGTTAGGGCACAAATAATATTAGTTTTGTTATTACTAAACTGCACTTAAGTTAAAATGAATACATTAAATAGTATGTATGTATTTGCATGAAGACGGTACTCATAGAAATTATAAAAAGTTAATAATATGCAGTGGAGTCCTTCTCAAAACACCTTTATTTATTCATAACTTATATATTTACTTTATTTATTCATAACTTATATATTTACTTATTTATTAACTCGATTTCTTATGTATTTATTGGATATTTGAAGCTCTTCCTGTGTGTCCCTCTCTGGTGTTTGTCCTCTGGAGACGCTGTCCATGGTGCTGAACATTCCTGAAGACTCAACGTATAATATATATATATATATATTTAATATACCGTCACAAACTACAAATTAGCTCCTCGTCACCCACAGAGGAGGAAGTACAACACATCACCTGGAGAAATATTTAATTGGAATGAAAACCTGCGTGTTCTCGGCGCCCCATGGCATATGGAATATGTTTTTAATAATTTATGTTAAGATCCCCTTTTTTTGTGCCTGTTTTTAAGAAAAAGAATAATTCGGATGGATTTCAGTCGAGTATATTTGTAAAGCTCAACATCCCATTAAATGTGAGAATATGCTCGACAGGGCGACAGACACCTTCTACCGGAATCTGAAAAATAGATTTATTTAAATGTAGGAGGATTCTCAACTTACAGGTTTCTTTCCTTTAAATGTAATCGGAAAGCAAACCGACAGAACGCACTTAGGAGTTAGAAAAACTTTCATTTAAAACGTGTTTACACTTTGTGAAGATTACTTATTTATTCATTTATTCATTTTGAGTACTTACTTTGCCCAGTCAAGTGAGATATTATGTTTTTGTACCTGATCTGGCAGCAGATGTCAGTCACATGATCATTTTAATGTGAGACAGTCTGCGAACCTTTCAATTTGATTATTGAGCTCAAAAAAGATGGAAATGATTTTGCTCAATGTGTACGTGTACGTGTACTTTACTTTTATGTCACTTTATACGTTTACTCCCCTCAGAAGATCTACGAGGGACTAAATGGAATATAAAAGTATATAATTAGCTCGACCTCAAGCACTAAAATGCTGCTTACATGTTGAGTCATCAATTATAAAACACTTTAAAAGGACAACGGTTTTGCAATTAGAGATTTTTTTCCTTTGATACATTTAAGTATATACTTATACACCACTATACTGGTGGTATTAGCCCTTAGGAGGCCCAGTGTGGGGGGTTTAGTGGCATCCAGCAGTGAGGCAGATAGAAACCAACCCGCCTTCAGGTGAACTAGAAACGTGAAAGTCTCTCTGGAGCCGGTGTTTGGTTTGTCCTCTCTGGGCCACCGTAGGAGAGGACCTGCTCCCTTTGTAGCTATGACTCAATGTGAGCCAACAAAAACATTTACTTTATGTATTTTCAGGTGATTAAACACTGATTAAAACGTATTCATGAACAATATATTCCATTTCTGCTAATAAATTCTCCGAAATGTTCCACACTGGCCCTTTAACTAAAACTTTGCTTTGCCGGACTTTTACCTTGTGTGTGTGTGTGTGTGTGTGTGTGTGTGTGTGTGTGTGTGTTTGTGTGGTCCCTGCTGAGTATTAAAAGTGGAACAGCAGCTGGTTTGAGCTGCTGTCTGTGAGTCCTGTTATTAGACAACGCTGCCTAACTAACAAACTGCTGTGCTGTTTACTGCCACAGGGGGATACAGAGGACACACACACACACACACACACACACACACACACACACACACACACACACATCAACTCCTTCCCTCTGATCTTATAAGCTCAGGAACAAGTCAAAATAAAGTCAGTCACTTGTTCTCACCACACAAACTCTTTTATCACTTTTAAAAACACTGTAAATTCACAAACATATCCTGTGTGTGTGTGTGTGTGTGTGTGTGTGTGTGTGTGTGTGTGTGCGTGTGTGTGTGTGTGTGTGCGTGTGTGTGTGTGTGTGTGTGTGTGTAAGTGCGTGTGCGTGCATGTGTTTCTACACTGAAAACAGAGGGAAAAGAAAAAGCCGTATCAAAACTCAGCGATGATGTCATCAAATAGCTTAATTTGTCCAAAACCAAAAGATATTTAGTTTTAAACATGAGAAACAAAGAAAAGCAGCAAATCCTCACATTTTACAAGCTTTTCACAGAGAATGTTTACTACAGTTCGTGGATCATTAGAATAGTTAGTTAATTGTTTCATCTCTTATTCGGTTCATTCAATATTTTAACTTTCCTGAGCAGAACAGCATTTACTGGACTGGATGCATCACGATGCCTCGAGTCAGTCAGAGACTGGTTTTAGCTTACAGGTCACATGTTCCCTTAAACAGGGCAAGTCGGCCTCAGACAGCTGCATCGTCTCTCGGTAATAAAGAAACCGTTCGATCTTTACAATCCGAGATGTAAATGACAGAGGTGGAGCAGCGAGGGAGACGTGTATGAATAATGTAGGCTTCAGGAAAACACTTTGACAGGATGTCAAAACATGTCATTCTGAATTCACCCAAAAGAAGTTTGGCTTCAACTGCTGAAGAAACACCGGCTTCCTTCTCCGTCACCCTGACAGACATGTGACCAGCCCAGGCAGAGGCACAGCTGTCAATCACAACTTCTCCACAGCATGAAGTCAGTCAACACAGCGGAGGCTGAGACGGACCGTCTCATCATAAAGACCTCACGGGCCTCACGAGAGATGACACACTGCACAGAAAACTGGAATTAAGACTCAAACGTCTCAATCTGGTTAAACACGGAGTTCTCTCACTTCTCAGTTCTCAGTTCAGCGGAAATATAATGTGTTTTTAACACCTTTCAGTTCAGATGAATCAAATCAATCCAAACTCTGGACGTTGTTGTTGTTTTAAGTCTGAAAATGTGACCAAAAAAGGAGCAAAGCTGGACATAAAGATAAATGCACCAAAAGACAACATGTACTGTTGAAGTGGTGACTCCTCTGGTTGTATAGAAGTCAGAGCTTCATGTGTTAAAGCTGCATTCTCTCTCCTGACCACCAGGGGGCGACTCCTCTGGTTGTATAGAAGTCAAAGCTTCATGTGTTAAAGCTGCATTCTCTCTCCTGACCACCAGGGGGCGACTCCTCTGGTTGTATAGAAGTCAAAGCTTCATGTGTTAAAGCTGCATTCTCTCTCCTGACCACCAGGGGGCAACTCCTCTGGTTGTATAGAAGTCAAAGCTTCATGTGTTAAAGCTGCATTCTCTCTCCTGACCACCAGGGGGCGACTCCTCTGGTTGTATAGAAGTCAAAGCTTCATGTGTTAAAGCTGCATTCTCTCTCCTGACCACCAGGGGGCGACTCCTCTGGTTGTATAGAAGTCTATAGAAAATGACTCTACTTCTCTCTTGATTTATTCCCTCAGTAAACATTGTAAACATGAGTTTATGTCTCAATCTCTAGTTTCAAGTCTTCTTCAATACAGCATGATGTTCATTTAGTAAATTATGGTCCATTTAGAGTCAAACAGACCATAAAGCAGGGGATGCTTTAGGGGCGGGGCTACAAGGTGATTGACAGGTCTCTACGTCCTCCTCAGACCATATATGGTCACTTCCTGTTCACTGGTTGATAAAAACAAGATGGCGACGGCCAAATCGTCAAACTGGAGGCTTCAAAACATCCACAAACCAACGAGTGACGTCACCATGACGACGTCCTCTTCTCATATTCAGTCCGTGGCGTCAACACACTTCTGAAACTAAATCTGGGTCACGTTTCTGTCCGTCCGAGCTTCTGGTTCCACGACGTCGACGCGTTCGCTCTCGTCCGTCGGGCCGAGGCCGGATTGGTGTGTTCAGACACAGAGACCCCCGAGGCCAAATCATATACAGCACACTTTAATGAGAGCTGTGAATAATTCAGCAGACATCTGTGTGTGTGTGTGTGTGTGTGTGTGTGTGTGTGTGTGTGTGTGTGTGTGTGTGTGTGTGTGTGTGTGTGTGTGCATTACATATTCACACACACAAACCGACTGGTTGTCAACTAGTGTTGCAGTAACCTTCTCTAAGAAGTAGAAAAACATGAAGAACTGAGCATTTTGAAACAGTGTGCAGACAAAGCAAACAGAAACTCTCTCACACACACACACACACACACACACACACACACACACACACACACACACACACACACACACACACACACGACACAAAGAAGAGGTCTCCTCCATTAAAGTCGATATTAAATCAGCTGCACTCGTTCTAGAAGTCTGACTTACTGGAGATATCCATACAGATAAACAAACAGCATCACAACCTCACATAGTATCAGCATTATGAACACCACACACACACACACACACACACACACGCTGTTGTGCTCTCAGCATCATTCAGAGGGTTACATCACGATTAATCCAGCAGTCGATGCACCGCTGGACACTTTCACTGCTAGAGAGCGGCTCATCTCAGCAGCAGGATTGAAATATTGAAATAAAATAACATAAAGAAATGACACAAATAAACTAAAATAAGGAGCTGAGCAAAGAGCTAGAATAAGTATTATTCAGATGGTCGCGTTAACCTTTTTGATACATTTGTTGAAAAGAGAAAACCTATTTTTTTGTGCAATCCATAAAGTGACATTTATGAGACGATAACAGAGTTTCTATCACATCTTCCTGAGAGGAGTCAAGCCGACTCCCAGCTCGTCTCAAAGAGTTCCTCTGAGTGAGCTCACACACACACACACACACACACACACACACACACACACACACACACACACACACACACACACACACACACACACACACACACACACACACATACACACACACTCGTCTGGTTCCATCACACAAAATAACGACTGCACTCAACACACATTTATTGATAATGATTTCATCACAAAAAACAAAACGAAGTGTCGCCTCGGTACTCCAGCTCTGTATTTTATCCTCAGAACACACACACACACACACACACACACACACACACACACACACACACACAGCTGGCTTTAACTAACGTTCAGCAGTAATTCAGAGCTCTGAGAATCAATCCCACGCTGCGCACACACACATGCTTGCTGTGTCATCTGTTTATGACACACACACGGCAGACTGAGTAGTGAACCATACACACACACACACACACACACACACGGCAGACTGAGTAGTGAACCATACACACACACATACGCACACACACACACACACACACACACACACACACACACACATGGCAGACTGAGTAGTGAACCATACGCACACACACACACACACACACACACACACACACACACATGGCAGACTGAGTAGTGAACCATACGAGCTGAAAAGGTTCTAAATATCTTCATCACTCAGCGTCTCAGGTTCTAACTCTGAGGAAGCAGCGCCCTCTACTGGCCAGTAACTGCACTCCATTGCATCCACACACACTCACTCATTTTAGTGTGTATTTAGTGTGTGTGTGTGTGTGTGTGTGTGTGTGTGTGTGTGTGTGTGTGTGTCACACAATGAAAGATTTTTAAACCAGATTTTGAACGACATTTGAACACAGAAATAATTATTAAATCATGAACATGTTTATTTTATGTAAATGATTTGCAATGTTTTCGTTGAACTGTTGATATTCTGCTGCAAACAGCCACCTGATTCAGCTGCTGTTGCTAGGCGACCGGGGGAAACGGGCCACAGAGGAAGAAGATGGACGGTGGAGGGCTGAGGGATGAGGGATTCTCTACAAACATCTGAAATAAAGAACTCAGCAGGAAATACCACAAAGTAACAAAAACCACAAAACTTGGAGAAATATAAAGAAAAAGTTGCCTCCATATTATTTTTCCTCTGAAGGTGGAAACACTTCACAAACTCCGTAAGCGTCCCGAAAGCAAAACAAAACACAAACAGCCGAACATTCCTCTCGTGCATTTGCTGAATCATAATCAATATAAACAGCAGAAACAGAAACGGGTAAAATGGCCGACGTCTTCACGTTAAACACGTCGTTCATCCCTCTGACCGTTTGAGCTCCGGCATCGTGACGTAACCATAGAAACGGTCTCCGACCTCCGGCTGCTTTCGCCCATCTTCTTTGTCAGACAGCCAGGTGCATGCTGGGTAGTGGAGCGGCCTCTGGGTCCAAGGCAGAACAAGTAAATTGAATTGAAACTTTTCTAACTCACCTGTAACACGACAGGCCACAGTTATCGTAACAAATTCACTTTTTATGTGGATCCATAGTTAAAAACATTACGCAAAGATTTCAAAATATTGCGAGATGCTTTCTGAAATATTTTCAATGAAGAATATACATGAAGGCTATCCCATAGTGTAGATATCCCATAGTGTAGATATCCCATAGTGTAGATATCCCATAGTGTAGATATCCCATAGTGTAGATATCTCATAGTGTAGATATCCCATAGTGTAGATATATCATAGTGTAGATATATCATAGTGTAGATATATCATAGTGTAGATATCTCATAGTGTAGATATCCCATAGTGTAGATATCCCATAGTGTAGATATCTCATAGTGTAGATATCCCATAGTGTAGATATATCATAGTGTAGATATATCATAGTGTAGATATATCATAGTGTAGATATCTCATAGTGTAGATATCCCATAGTGTAGATATCCCATAGTGTAGATATCTCATAGTGTAGATATCCCATAGTGTAGATATATCATAGTGTAGATATATCATAGTGTAGATATATCATAGTGTAGATATCTCATAGTGTAGATATCCCATAGTGTAGATATCCCATAGTGTAGATATCTCATAGTGTAGATATCCCATAGTGTAGATATATCATAGTGTAGATATATCATAGTGTAGATATATCATAGTGTAGATATCTCATAGTGTAGATATCCCATAGTGTAGATATCCCATAGTGTAGATATCTCATAGTGTAGATATCCCATAATGTCCATTGGCGTGTCGGAGGAGGTTTGAGCTCTCTGGGTGATTTCTGTAGAACACAGAGATAGAAGAGCGAGCAGCGCGTATAATTCACCCCTACCAGGCAGTATTCATAATCCAACCTGACATTTCTGACGTCTCCTCTCCCTCCCGCCTCGTGCGTTCATAATTAATCGTCAGTTGGGAGGAGGGGAGGGGAGAGGAGGGGGGTCACGGAGCAGCGTCAGCGGGCAGAAAACCCGGTAGAGGTCGGGTCAAGTCAGCACGGCGAGAAAACACGCCCGAACGGATCGTCTGTCAGCCGAGGACACCACAGAGCCACGGAGCTCAGGGCCGGAGGTTCGATACCAGAGAGACACGGAGCCGGGGCCGGAGGTTCGATACCAGAGGGACACGGAGCTCGGGGCCGGAGGTCGATCAGAGACACGGAGCTCGGGCCGGAGGTTCGATACCAGAGAGACACGGAGCTCGGGGCCGGAGGTTCGATACCAGAGGGACACGGAGCTCAGTGACGCAACGATTAATTAACCCAATTAGTCCACTTGCTCTTTATCTCCGGAGCTTTCAACCAGGGAGTTCTGCTCAGTTGTCATGGAAACACACACACACACACACACACACACAGTGCAGTTTCTTCACCTGCAGGCAGACATTGTTTAATAATGTTATTGATCACGGTGTGTTTGTGCACTGACAGGTGATCAGCCTGCTGGAAGGATACAAAGACACAAAGACACACACACACGGAAGAAGAATCCGTGATGTCTTTTGATCCATAGAGAACATCTATAAATAAATAAATAAGGTGAGAGAAACAAAGACAACAGTTTATTAAGTCAGCCGGCCCTGTTTTCTACTAACACACACAAATACACACTAACACACACACAAATACACACTAACACACACAAATACACGCTAACACACACAAATACACACTAACACACACTAATACACACTAACACACACAAATACACACTAACACACACTAAAACACACAAATACACACTAACACACACTAACACACACTAATACACACTAATACACACTAACACACACAAATACACACTAACACACACTAACACACACTAACACACACTAATACACACTAACACACACTGCAGCTCCACTGAACCTCTGGAGAGAAGACCAATGTCCTGACGGTGGTGATGGAGGAGTCCCGTGGTGCTGTTCTGATCCGGTCGAGTCCAGAAGAGCTCAAACTAATAAATTACCTCGACACGTTCAGAGGAAGCCGAAAGAAAGTTTGCTCCTTGAACTTGTTTTAAGTGAAAGTGTCGCAATCTGAAGTAAATGTGACGTATTAGTGTGAGTTCCTCCGGATCACGACAGCACCGCCGGGAAATTAATCCTGAACCTGCAGGAGGCGAAGCGCCCGACCGGAGGACGCTTTGAGAGGAGACGTCTAACGCGTGTGGAGCTGAGCCACCGGGATACTAACGGTGATTCACGCGGGGGAACACTTCGCTTCCTTGCAGTAAATTATAATGTTCATCGTAACTGAATACCACGAATATCAACCATTCTGTATTTGCCTTTGTCCCACTGTTCCACCGGCACACTGGGACAAGGTGCAGCAACTTAAAGTTGATGCCGGCTTTACTACGTAACTTGAAGTTACGTAGTAAAGCCCGCCTCTTTTTATAGGAGCCTAAAATTTATATAATAAAAAAGAAAGAAAAATAAAGAGTTTAGGACACTTTTGGAAAGTGAGGACATTTCTAGAGAAGGAGACTGTTTTTTAGTTTTTTTTTAAACTGACAATATTTTGCTCAAAGTGAAGACAGGAGGAACATTTTAAGAGAAAGGATGTTTTTGATAAGTAAAGAGACCTGTCAATCACCTTGTAGCCCCGCCCCTAAAGCCTCCCCTGTTTTATGGTCTGTTTGACTCTAAATGGACCATCATTTACTAAATGAACATCATGCTGTATTGAAGAAGACTTGAAACTAGAGATTGAGACATAAACTCATGTTTACAATGTTTACTGAGGGAATAAATCAAGAGAGAAGTAGAGTCATTTTCTATAGACTTCTATACAACCAGAGGAGTCGCCCCCTGGTGGTCAGGAGAGAGAATGCAGCTTTAACACATGAAGCTTTGACTTCTATACAACCAGAGGAGTCGCCCCCTGGTGGTCAGGAGAGAGAATGCAGCTTTAACACATGAAGCTTTGACTTCACTTTAAAGAGCATACCATCAATAACAAACACACATTTACACACTATAACAAACTCACAGTGAAGGTCCTGAGGGGCCGATAGAGGAGGCCGATCTTTCATTAGTGAGGCAACACGCCTGATTAAACTCCTTGTGGCCACACACACACACACACACACACACGCACACACACACGCACACACACACACGCACACACACACACACACACAGCTGGCTTAATCAATGATTAGTAATTGGACCTGCAGGGGGAGAGAGCAGCCGGGTCCTGTGATGTATAGTGAAACAAATGCCTGTGTATGTGTGTGTCTAAAGGGAGACACAATGAGGGAGGAAGGAAGGATCACTGGTGTGAAATGAGACAAATGAGTGTGTCGAGTGCTTTGTGTGTGTGTGTGTGCGTGTGTGTGTGCGTGTGCGTGTGTCTGTTTTCATTCTTGTGTGTGGCCGTTCTTCCATGTTTTTGAGTGTATGGCCATTGATCTATATGCTGGTCGTGTTATTTATTTAGTGAGATTTGTCCTGAGTTCTTACATTTACAAAGCAACTGCAACAGTGAGTTTGTATTCTGAGCATGAGGGGAGGCAGCCAGGCTCCTCATCGATCAGCTCTGTAAATCAAACACACTGTGATCGTGGATTACTACAAGGGCCTGCTGGGCACAGGCCCAGGGGCCCAAAGTGTCAGGAGCCCACCCCAGTGTTCACCTACAAACTGTTAATCAAAGAGACACGTACCAACCAGGAAGAGACTCAAAAGGACGACAGAGAAACACCACACGACTGCACCGAGACACAGGGACACTACAGAGACTCAAATGACTACACAGAGACACAACATAACTACACAGAGACTCAAATGACTACACAAAGACACAAAATAACTACACAGAGACTCAAATGACTACACAAAGACACAAAATAACTACACAGAGACTCAAATGACTACACAGAGACTCAAATGACTACACAAAGACGCAAAATAACTACACAGAGATTTAAATGACACAAAGAAACCAAACAACTACAAAGAGACAAAAAATTACTACACAACTACTACAATTACTACACAACCACGACAAAGACGTATACAACTACTACAAAGAGACACAATATAACTACAAAGAGACATAAAACAACTACAAAGAGACTCAAATAACTAAAAAGAAACCAAACAACTACAAAGAGACAAATGAGGACTACAAAGACACAAAATGACTACAGAGAGACAAAAAATGACTACAAAAAGACTCAAAATAACTACAAAGAACCATTATGTACCAACCAGTAAGAGACTCACCAGAACAACAAAGACGTATACAACTACTACAAAGCAACAACAAGAGGCTACGCAGGAGAGGGGGCCATGGGGACAGGGGCCAGAGGACAGGGGACAGGGGACAGGGGACAGGGGGCAGGGGCCAGAGGGCAGGGGCCAGAGGACAGGGGGCAGGGGACAGGGGACAGGGGACAGGGGGCAGGGGCCAGAGGGCAGGGGACAGGGGGCAGAGGACAGGGGGCAGGGGACAGGGGACAGGGGGCAGGGGCCAGAGGGCAGGGGCCAGAGGACAGGGGGCAGGGGACAGGGGACAGGGGCCAGAGGACAGGGGGCAGGGGGCAGAGGACAGGGGACAGGGGGCAGGGGACAGAGGGCAGGGGCCAGGGGCCAGGGGGCAGAGGATAGGGGACAGGGGACAGGGGACAGGGGCCAGGGGGCAGGGGGCAGGGGACAGAGGACAGAGGCCAGGGGCCAAGGGACAGGGGCCAGAGGACAGAGGACAGAGGACAGGGACCAGGGGACAGGGGACAGGGGACAGGGGACAGAGGGCAGGGGCCAGGGGCCAGGGGGCAGAGGACAGGGGACAGGGGACAGGGGCCAGGGGACAGGGGCCAGGGGGCAGGGGACAGGCCCCAGGTGCCGTTTGAGTCCCAGGGCCGTCAAAGAGACGAGAGAAAGACACAAAGTGAAGGTCAGAAGGTCAAAGCCTGGACTTCACTCAATAAGTGTTCTGACATTTTTACATGTTCGACCATTTTTACAGCCACTTTTCTGCTTTTGCTCGAGGTCGACTCGGGACTCAACATCAGAAGGATCACTCGTCTCTTAACTCGTCTCTAACTCGTCTCTAACTCGTCTCTTAACTCGTCTCTTAACTCGTCTCTTAACTCGTCTCTTACTCGTTTTAATCTCCTTAACTCGTTCTACTCTTAACTCGTCTCTAACTCGTCTCTAACTCGTCTCTTACTCGTCTCTAACTCGTTCTTAACTCGTCTCTAACTCGTCTCTAACTCGTCTCTTAACTCGTCTCTACTGTCTTTAACTCGTCCTAACTCGTCTCTTAACTCGTCTCTTACTCGTCTTTAACTCGTCTCTTACTCGTCTCTAACTCGTCTCTAACTCGTCTCTTAACTCGTCTCTTAACTCGTCTCTTAACTCGTCTCTTACTCGTCTCTAACTCGTCTCTTAACTCGTCTCTTAACTCGTCTCTTAACTCGTCTCTTAACTCGTCTCTAACTCGTCTCTTAACTCGTCTCTAACTCGTCTCTTAACTCGTCTCTTAACTCGTCTCTAACTCGTCTCTTAACTCGTCTCTAACTCGTCTCTTAACTCGTCTCTAACTCGTCTCTTACTCGTCTCTTAACTCGTCTCTAACTCGTCTCTAACTCGTCTCTTAACTCGTCTCTTACTCGTCTCTAACTCGTCTCTTAACTCGTCTCTTACTCGTCTCTAACTCGTCTCCTAACTCGTCTCTTACTCGTCTCTAACTCGTCTCTTAACTCGTCTCTTACTCGTCTCTTACTCGTCTCTAACTCGTCTCTTAACTCGTCTCTAACTCGTCTCTTAACTCGTCTCTAACTCGTCTCTAACTCGTCTCTTAACTCGTCTCTTACTCGTCTCTAACTCGTCTCTTAACTCGTCTCTTACTCGTCTCTAACTCGTCTCTTACTCGTCTCTTAACTCGTCTCTTACTCGTCTCTAACTCGTCTCTTAACTCGTCTCTACTGTCTCTTAACTCGTCTCTATCTCTCTAACTCCGCTCTTAACTCGTCTCTAACTCGTCTCTTACTCGTCTCTTAACTCGTCTCTTACTCGTCTCTTACTCGTCTCTAACTCGTCTCTTACTCGTCTCTTAACTCGTCTCTTACTCGTCTCTTACTCGTCTCTAACTCGTCTCTTAACTCGTCTCTAACTCGTCTCTTAACTCGTCTCTAACTCGTCTCTTAACTCGTCTCTTACTCGTCTCTAACTCGTCTCTAACTCGTCTCTTTACTCGTCTCTAACTCGTCTCTAACTCGTCTCTTACTCGTCTCTTAACTCGTCTCTAACTCGTCTCTTAACTCGTCTCTTACTCGTCTCTTACTCGTCTCTTACTCGTCTCTAACTCGTCTCTTTACTCGTCTCTAACTCGTCTCTTAACTCGTCTCTAACTCGTCTCTTAACTCGTCTCTTACTCGTCTCTAACTCGTCTCTAACTCGTCTCTAACTCGTCTCTTAACTCGTCTCTAACTCGTCTCTTAACTCGTCTCTAACTCGTCTCTAACTCGTCTCTAACTCGTCTCTTAACTCGTCTCTTACTCGTCTCTAAGTCGTCTCTAACTCGTCCTGCTGACCAACGTCCTGCTCGTCTTTATCGCTACAAGCGGAGATAACTTTCCTCACGAAACAGTTATTTGTTATGAGACGTGAAATATTGGCCGATGGATTTTCAAGCATTTTTATTTATTTTCTCTCAGAAAACTTTTACGCATTTATCAGCTCATGGGTCTATGATGCAAGGCGCTGAAATGAATCAAATATTAAAAATGGCAGACTTACTGACATTAACAACACTGAAGAACTCAGGTTTTATAGCTTCATGTTCTTACAGCGGACTGGTTTGAAACGCGGCTGACAGCTGATTCACTCAGAAATAAAGTGTTGTGTCTTCCTGGCAACCCTCTTGCTTTCAGCTCAAATCGACTTACTTCTCATTGTTTTGGTCCCAGTTGCCATCAGGTGGTCTTATTCTGTCCTGCTGGGGGCTTTCAAGGGCAAAAACCCTCCTGGCTGTGAACTAGATTCCCTTTGGAGTCCATTTAGGATCGTGCTCATGAAAGTGAAACAGCATAACAGACTAAGGCAGTAAAGTATTCAATGTGACGGACCAACTGAGATCCGTCTACAACCAGTCGCCATTTGTATTAATTAAACTGGCTGAAACATGTAAAACCCACCGCGAGTTGAAAACCTGTCGCCAGGTTGCCTCGCTGACTCAAAATCAAACCTCTGTTTATGAGCAACTTCGTGTTTTGGTTTCTCAAGCGGAGATCTGCATTCTTGTTTTTCCAATCAATCAGAAATCAATAGAAAAACCATAAATATGCTCATCAAAGTCCATGAAATAAAAGAAAACCAACATTGAATGTATCTGACGAGTATTTTGTATCAAAGCCTCGTAACTCTTCTTCTTTTGAGCCTCATATCTCCATAAACAACACATCAGTGAGCCTCATCCTCAGGTTCATTTTGAAATGTGTATTCATCCGCCGCTGGAAATAGTCCCCAACAAATGCACCGTTTCCTCCCGTTTGAGTCCCGTTTGCTAAAAACCACACCGAGCAGATATTTGAGGGAAACCCCTGAACTTTTTATAAAAAAAGTAGAGTATATCTTGGTGAGGTGTTTTTAAAGTGTAACGTCTTCAGTATCGAGAGACTCACTAACAAACTGTTTATGGGACGATAAAGCATACAGAAGGATGTAAACGTTATCCTCCACTGGTTTAGTAACTCTACTTCTATATGGTGCAGAGCTCCGTGGAGATGAATGCTCCGTCGGCGGTGTGAGGGTTTGATCTGCGGCCCGTGTCCGTCCGCTGGCTGCAATGAGCCGTTTCATTGGGTTTAATAAAGCGGAGCGTGCCAACAACTGTCATCCGAGCCGCGAAGCCAAACCTCCCCACGTGCTCCGGATCGGAGAGGAGAAAGAAACCCCGACCCGCGGGCGGCCCCCGAGACAGCGAGGGTCCTCGTGGCCATAAGGACCCCTTTGTGTCCCCGTGTGCCACGCTGAGGCCTCTGAGAAGGCCCGGCCCGGCGGAGTGCTGGCACACGGAGCCCGGGACACGCTGCTCGAGCCCATCCAGTCCGCCCAGAGGCCGCGAGGCTGCCATGTTCCTGTCAGGCCTCGTGGGGCTCGGGACCCTCAGGGAGACGCCTTCTTTTTAATTAACCGTAAAAAACAAGAAGCACAGCGACGCAGAGACGGATATCACACGGCACCGTGGACCGAGGCCTCAGGTGGACCTTCAACAAATAACATGAAGCGCAGATGAAGGGAAGAAATGATTATGATGAAGAAAAAGTTGTGAGTTCTTTCAAACTCATCATCCTCAGAAACTTTGACCAAAACACATAAAAAGTTATTTCCCCAACATGAAGTCTCAAAGCCGGCTTCACTCTGAGAATAAAGAAATAATCTGTTTATTGTTCTGTTGGTCAAACTTTAGAGTCTAATAAAATAACCACTTGTAAAATGTAAACTCCCTCCAGGTTTGATTAATGAAAAACAGTAAATAAATAAAAACAAGTTTATTTCCCCTCATAATCTCCGGGAGGAAAGAATATGCTCCAGAAGTTATTTAAAATATGTTGATTTAAGATGGGGTTGAAATTGAACTCAAATCATTTTAAGGGATCTCTAAAGAACTTTTATATTGAACAGGTGGAGTTTTAAAATGTAATATTCATGAACAGATTTCATAAATGTGGACACACACCTCCACATATTCACATGTTGTTGCTCTGCTGATTCTTCAGTGATCATTTTAATGAAATATATAAAACATGCAGAGTGGCGTCGAATATTAGTTTTTTTTAATTTAAGCATGTCTAATTAATTATTTTAATTAATAAAACATCTGCAACATTTTAAAATCTATATATTAACTAATTAAGGAGATTTTTGATTTAAATAAATTTATATTCTTTTAATTTTACCATCACACCACCTCTCCTTCTCCTCTTCCTTCCTCTCCTCCCCTTCATCCCTTCCTCTCCTCCCCATCCCTTCCTCTCCTCCTCTTCCTCCCCTCCTCCTCCTTTCTTTCTTCCCTTCCTTCCTCTCCTCCCCTCTTCCTCCCTTCCCTCCCCTCCTCTTCCCTTCCGCCCTTCGTCCTCTCCTCCCCTCTCCCCTCCTTCCTCCCCTTTTCCTTCCTCCCCCCTTCCCTTCCGCCCTTCGTCCTCTCCTCCCCTCTCCCCTCCTTCCTCCCCTTTTCCTTCCTCCCCCCTTCCCTTCCTTCCCTCCTCTCCTCTCCTCTCCTCTCCCCTTCCTTCCTTCCTTCCTCCCTCGCCTCTTCCCTTCCTTCCTTCCTCCCTTCCTCCCCCTCTCCCCTTCCCTCCTCCCTTCCTTCCCTCCTCTCCCCTTCCTTCCTTCCTTCCTCCCCCCCTCCTCCTCCTCTCCTCTTCCCTTCGTTCCTCCCATCCCTTCGCCTCCTCTCCTCTCCCATCCTTCCTTCCTTCCTTCCTTCCTTCCTCCCTCTTCTCCTCTCCTCTCCTCTCCTCTCCCCTTCCTTCCTTCCTTCCTCTTCTCCTCTCCTCTTCCTTCCTTCCTTCCTTCCTTCCTCTTCTCTCCTCTTCTCTCCTCTCCTCCTCTCCTCTCCTCTCCTCTCCCCTCCCCCCCCTCTCCCCTTGGCCGCCTCCATGGGCCCACAGCGGCGCACTGAGACGCCTCTAATCCTCTTTTGATGAACTTGGTTAATGGACCTCCTGCAGTGGACTTTGGCTCTGATCAATGCGCAGCACACGACCCTCTCCACGCCCCCGGAGCACGCACGGCGCGCTCCCGCGCCTCCCATCTCCATAAATTCACCCATCAAAAGTGGAGAAAGTTGAGCGTGCGTGACTTTGTACAAGTTGTCGGTGAAGTGGCCGCGGAGGGACTTTGGTTCAAGTTTGTTCCGAGGAAATATCATTTTTAAAAAGTGATGCCGCCGAGCAAAAGCCTCTTCGCGCCTTTTATCTCTGTGGCCCCGGAGGGAGGAGTCGGGCCCGCGGCCCCGGCGGCTCTCCACGCGGACATCCAAGCTCTGCTGCAACGGAGCCGCGCGCAGGAGCGCCCGGGGGCCGAGCGCACGAGACGCGGCTGCGACCACCGAGACGCGCCGTGCGCCATCGTGGAGCTCCGGCTGGGCCCCGGCGGCGCGCTGCACTACCTCCAGCCGGAGAAGGGCGCTCTGGAGCGGGCGCAGAGGCGGAGACGCCTGGCTGCCAACGCCCGGGAGAGGAGGAGGATGCTGGGGCTCAACGTGGCCTTCGACCGGCTGCGGAGCGTCATCCCCAACCTGGAGAGCGAGAAGAAGCTCTCCAAATCAGAGACGCTCCAACTGGCGCAGATCTACATCTCCACCCTCAGCGAGCTGCTGGAGGAGGGCCCCGAGGAGGAGGGCCCCGAGGAGCCGACCCGCGCCACGCGACCCCCGGGGGCCGCTGGTGGGCCATCGGGGCCAGTCAGGGACTTTCACATCGGGAAGAGCGGCGAGGACAAGCAGAGGAGTTATAACGAGGACACGTGGGAGAGAGCGAGCGGCACCAAATGACTTAAATACTGAATTCATTTTTAAAGAATGTATGTAATTATTGGTTTCCTGCAAAGACATTAAGCTCCTGGATTTGAAGAGTTTTGTATTTTAGAGGTTTCTGTAAATCTGCACCTGTTGAGTCAAAATATATTTTTTCCAAAAATACAAAGAACTTGATGTATTTTATTGTTTTCCCCTCGCTGTTAATTGTTTGAGTCTTGGAACAAAGCTGAAGACTTTTTTTTCTTCCAATAATCTGAAAAGTTTGCAGAAAAGAGAAAAAAACTGTTTCTCCAAAATGTATCTTTCAAAAGCAAAAGTCCGAGGCAGAAAATATCTGATTCTGAGAAAAGATCATCATCAACCAACCGAATGGGAGGACAAAGAAAAGACAGGCGCAGCAGCAAAGTACTGAAAGTAGCAATTTTTATTATTTTAAAATTATATACAGGTAACCAAAGACATCAGTCAGCAAATTGGTACAAAGATCAAGTTTCCTGCAGTCGGCTCGTTAAGAAGCTTCCTGTCGGAACCAGACACCACGAGAGAAAGGCTTTAGAAAATGAAAAATAGAGTCAGATTCAGAAAAGTAGAGTCTACCGGTCTAAATTTAAGTTTAATCCCCCCCCCTCCCCCCCCTGCCCACAAACCCCACCCCCCTTTACCCATCAGCCCCCCCTACATGAGGAAATCAATCTATGTACAAGAACTATGTACAAAAAGCTCGTCCTTTCATTCTTCCATACGTCTGAATAAAGCTCTTGTAAAAGTCAAAAAAAAAAAAAAAACGGAGTGTGAGGGTTGAAGTGTGTGTGTGTGTGTGTGTGTGTGTGTGTGTGTGTGTGTTCTAATGATCACAGAGGAACAAACAAATGCAAATTAACGGGATGAACATGTTTGACACGTGGTTCAAACTTTCATAACAAATAAAATTCAAGAGAACTTTGTTTGTATTCAACATAAACAAACACAATTATTCCCCAATTGTCCAAATCAAAGAGAGAATTACGTTTTAAGAAAACAAACTAAACTACAGACTTTCTGACGGCAAAAAAATAATTAAAAAAACAAGTTAAAGGAACGAATGAATCATTTGAACCGAAAGCTTTAAAAATGGGATTTTGCTCGAGTGATGTTTTTTAAAAATCATCTTTTTCGGAAAAGCGTTAAACTGATCATCACTTTGGATTCCGCGGTTTGAAAAGTGAATCATGAATCATCTCCTTCATCTTCCTCCGCCAGCTCGTCTTCATCACGGCGAACGAGACGAAGCAAAGTCGAGTCGGCACTTTTCTTAACGAGGCAGCTTTTTGTAACGACCGGCTTTATTAACGGTTAATAACCATTTACGAACTAATGAAACTATTATAACTGCTGACTCGAGACTTCTCTGAATCCATCGCTCCGGTGCAGCGTCTCGAGAAGAAAAGGGAACGGCTCTGAATTCCCCCCGAGGAGTCGCCATGTTGCTGAAATGCATCCTGGGAAATGCCAACGCGGGCTGAGGGAAACGTCGACCGCAGCACTGAAGAAGAATAAACGTTGGACAGACGACGTGGTGTGGAGAGGACTTTGGGCTTTTCTGACTTCGCTGAAGTCTTTGTGGCTAAAAAAAAAAAAAAAACAAGCGAAGACGAAGACGAAGAAGAAGAAGAAGACGAAGAAGAAGAAGAAGAAGAAGAAAGCATCAGCTTGATCTTTGAACGCCGCTCGGTTCAGACCACAGAGGAGCAGCTCGGCTGTGATTGAGGACTCACGCGGGCGGTAATTGAAAGGAGCAGGAGGAGAACAGGTTCTGGTCCGGAGGGCTCGGGTCCCGCAGAGACACACAGCTTTGATGTGGAGCGAGGAGGAGGAGGGGGAGGGGAGGGGGAGGAGGGAGGGGGGGAGGGGGATCGATTCTGTGAAAGGGAAAAGTTTCTGCTTGTATGTGGGGAGCGAGGGGGTCGTTCAAAAGTTTCCAGAACTCGAGGGTCACTCGGTCTCAGGTGTGTTGTTGTGAGCGCTCGGCATGCTGGGAGAAGAACCCGTTTCGATAGCGGCACGGGAACGATTTAAAATCAGCTCGTAGAACTCTCGCTTCCACGGAGAGAAACCGCCTCTGATTACACACACTGATGGAAAACCTAAACACAGACCTGATGTGTGTGTTTACCGGCCGTACCGCCTTAAAAAAATACCGCCTTAACTTCACACAAGCCGGCAATTCGGGGTCTGAACTTCTGCCTCGTCTGTGCTCTTTGGCCAGAAAAGATCAATACTTGATTTGTCTGCCTCAAACCTCCTCCTGGGGGTGTGGGGAGGTCAGAAGGAGGAGAAGAAGAAGGAGAACACAGCGTGGAGAGCAATTCTTTCGGTCAGCGGTGGTTGTTTTTTTAACCACTCGAGTTGTTTTGGTGATTATCAGCTCCAGAGGCCGAGGGGAGCGAGGCTTTGATGACAGGTGGAGAAAATGGCAGCTCCACTCCAACCTGTCACCGATCGATACGAAGGCGGGGGTCATTTCACAGGAGGGGGGGGGGCAGCTGAACTGTGAGGGAACTTTGAAAAAGGAAATGTATCAAAAGCAAAAAAGAAACAGATTAAAAAAAAAACAAAAAAAAAACACATCGTTCTGACAAACTTTCATAAATAGAGGACAGGTCGGGAATAAAAAATAAAAATACTGACTTACATTGTGTCTTTAATAAAAAGTAAAATAAAATCTGATCATAGCCGATGATGTCATAATAAATTTAAGTTAATCTCAAGTCAATTTAGGGGAAAGAAACGCCCCTTTTCATTCACTTATCGAGCTCCGTTTACTGGAGGATGAGGAGGACGACGTCTGGTCACAACACGGAGACGAAGATGAGG
Organism: Ophiodon elongatus; assembly: GCA_016806645.1. Lineage (NCBI taxonomy): Eukaryota > Metazoa > Chordata > Actinopteri > Perciformes > Hexagrammidae > Ophiodon > Ophiodon elongatus. The sequence continues at coordinate 632,571 of JACSYO010000591.1, read as the reverse complement.
ATGGTGAAGGGTGTGTGTGTGTCTGTCAGTGTGTGTGAGTGAGACAGGCTTCTCTCTAGCAGTGCTCCAGATAGTCAATGATCCTGGAGATGGACTTCTGTCCTGTGGTGCCGACGTCACACTGCAGAGAAGAGAGGTCAGTTAATACACACACACACACACACACACACACACACACACACACACACACACACACACACACACACACACTTTTTTTTAAGCTTATGTTTGTGATTCACAGAAAAAAGATAAACAGCTGCGACTCACCGTGAGGTTCATGAAGTTGAGGAACTTTTTCAGCATTTCTGTCATGATGGAGAAATCTCCTTTAGGAAGGTTATCTCTCACAGTAGTCACATTCAACTGGTGGAGAGAGACAGAGAGACAGAATAAATATTTATGATATACACACAATGGATCAGAAATATAAATGAGATCTTATTTACAGCGAAACACGGATAATTATGACAGCATAATGCATAAATATCTCTGGTTTGAATGTAGTCATCAATAAGTAATGGATCCGTGTGTGTGTGTGTGTGTGTGTGTGTGTGTGTGTGTGTGTGTGTGCAGCATCAACCGTCCAGGATTTCAGTGGATGATGTTTATGATACTGAAACTCTTAGGGAAACTTGCATGTTTAGTGAGTATTAGTGCATCACTTCTTTATTTTCCTTGTTGTGTAAGAGTGTGTGTGTGTGTGTTTCTCACCGTGCTCCCCTGACACAGGCAGCCCAGCAGCAGTGCTGTGTAGGAGGCCACGATGCTGTCCTCCATGTGCTTCCCTGCATGCTGCAGAGCTGAGAGGAGGAAGAGGAGGAGGAGGAAGAAACATTGTCAAGTCTTTTGTTCTGGTCCTCAGATCCACACACACACACACACACACACACACACACACACACACACACACACACACACACACACACACACACACACACACACACACACACACACACAGTGGCCAAACCTTTGTTGAGGTCCAGCTCCTCGTGCTCCTCCTCCTTCTCCTTCTTCTTCTTCTCGTCTTCTTCTTCCGGTTTGTCCGTGGTTTCCGTGGGGTTGTCGTTGGCGACCCACTGGATCTCGCCGCCCGTCTCCTGCCACTGCCCGGTCTTGTCGGGCGGCGGCTTGGGCGCCTCCTTGATGAGGTCGTCCGTCTGCGCCTCGGCCTTGATGGCGGCGCGCTCTCGCTGGAGGAACAGCTGAGGAGGACAAACACCAACACGGTTTACTAAAAGAAACCTGACTGTGTCGGTATATTTTATGATGATACCACCGGGGGGCGCCAGAGTCAGAAATAAAAAATCCTTCACAATAAGAGCTTTAAATTTGAACTGTAGAAACGACTTTGCTAAGAAGTTAGTCATCGGGAATTATTTTGTCTATCCGTTTCTTCTTTGATTAACTCTTAAAGCTGCTATCCAAACAACTTTAATTCTTCAGCTTTAATAGATGTACAAAGCTCCTCAGTCACATCTTTAAAGCAGTTAAATGTTAAAGTTTCCAGGTTTTCCATGTAAATTATGTTAAACTTTTCCTGTTTTAAATGTTCCTGAAGTCAGGACGAGCGTCAGTCACACGGTTTCATCCTTAAATCCTTTCCACCTCTCCTCTCTTGTTCCTTAGTTACTCTCCTTGTGTCGACCTTCATGACTCTTCATTTACATTCTAAAATGTAAAATGTGACCTTCCAATGGCTGCGAGCTCCAAACAAGTTAAAGCTCACCCACCTCCTTTATTTTGGGATGAGGCAGAAGATACGTAGTCCTCCTCTGTCCGGACTACGGTTGGTAAATTAACGATTACTCAATCAACAGAAAATTAAGAGCCGACTATCTTAACAATTGCTTCATTGTTCAAGTTAATTAAGAAGTTTTTAGATTCTCAAATGTGGCGTTTTGCTGGTTTTGTTTTCTGCGTTCTTTGTGTTTTTGATCTTGTAGCCAGATTGACTTTCTAACGTGATATAAACCGATGATCGATCAAAAGAAAGAATCAACATACTAACGGATGATGACACCAATCCTCATGCAGCCTCAAACCACAGGACGCACACACACACACACCTGTACGAGAGCAGCGATGGCGCTCAGCGGCCCGGTGCTGGTGATGTCGATGTCCTGGTGCTGAGGGTTCAGCAGGAAGGTGGAGTCGCAGGGACCCTGACCTCCCTCCATCTCCATCTCCATCAGACAGTGCTTGTTCCTGGCACTGTACTCCACCAGGTTGATCAGCAGGCCCAGACCCTGAACGCCACACACACACAGTCATTTAACTCTGTGTGTGTGTGAGAGTGAGAGACAGACCGAGAGAGAGAGAGAGAGACCGAGAGAGACAGAGAGAGAGAGACAGAGCGAGAGAGACAGAGCGAGACAGAGCGAGACAGAGAGAGAGAGACAGAGCGAGAGAGACAGAGCGAGACAGAGCGAGACAGAGAGAGACAGAGCGAGAGAGAGAGAGAGAGCGAGAGCGAGAGCGAGAGCGAGAGCGAGAGAGAGAGAGAGAGAGACTCACCAGTACTCGGATGTCGAACCTCTGCTCTTGAGGAAGATACTGGGGGACTTTGAGGACACAGTTCAGAGCGGTCATTATCAAGTCCTCCTGCTCGCCGGTCTTCGTGCTGCCCCACTCTGCACACAAACACACATTCATGAGTACACGGTGTTTTTAATAATCAAAAGCAAGGCATTAAAACGAATCCCCCTCTCAGTTTCCAGGGGACAGAAAACAAAGCGTGTTTGTGAGGCGCTGACGGACCGTTGTCGTGCGTCAGGTTGAGCAGGACTCCGATGATGGCCCTCATGCAGTCCTCCACCGCTTTTCCCACGGCTCCGTCCGAGTTCAGCTCCCGGCTGTACCTCTGGATCATCTCCTCACACCTCCTCAGCACCCTGAGGGAGAGGAGGAGAAGCTCGCATCAGAACCCGTGTGAGGATCCAAAGAACTTTGTTTACAACAAAACGGTCCTTTTTTTTAATTAACGGAATAATTGTCCTAAATTAGCTTAAAACCAGAAACACCTCCTGAATGTCATCATGTATTACCGTGTAAATAAATATACCGGCAACAAGAACACATTTATATTCATCATGGCTTTCCTGTGGATTCAACAACTTTGTCTCATCAGAAGAAAAGTAAAAAATAAAAGTTCATCACTAAACACAAACAAACTGGATTCACATCCAGATGTCACATTTGGATCCATCTCAACTCTTTCCTTCTCTACTCCATCAGGAAACAGAGCAGCATTCAGACGAACACACACACACACACACACACACACACACACACACACACACACACACACACACACACACACACACACACACACACACACACACACACACACACACACACACACACACACACACACACACACACACACAAGCAGCAGATGGGGTGAAGCAGGTCAGTCGCCTGATGTAAATAAGTAGATTAAATCTAATGACAGTTGTGACTGAACAAAGAGCAGAAACCAGAGTCTGAGCACCAGGACGGAGCGAGAGGAAGGAAATAAAAGACACAAAGAGAAAGAAGAGTCGGGACAGAAGGAAATAAGAGTTGAAGAGAGATGAATGAGGAAACTACAGGAGACACATTAGTTAAAAAGTGGGGAATGGACAGAAGGAGTCAGAGAGTCAGTGAAACAACACTTTATTTTCTTGCTTTCTATTCTTCATGTTGTAGTTCAAAGGCTAAACTCACTGAGAGAGATAAGAAAACACCAAAATAAACCAGAATAATCCTTTAAGACGGCGCGGAGTCCGTCAAGACGAGAGCGGGCTCCTGATGAGCAAACAATAAGCAAGAGGACTGTGTGTGTGTGTGTGTGTGTGTGTGTGTGTGTGTGTGATTGAATTAGTCCTGCAGACAGCTGAAACACTCCGAGAGGCAGACGGGTGAGTTTGGGTAGAAACAATGAAGCAGCGTGTACGGTGACAAAGAAACGTGAAGCGGGAGGAAGAAGACCTGGAGTCACGGCTCCATGAATACACAGCTTCTGTGTGTGTGTGTGTGTGTGTGTGTGTGTGTGTGTGTGTGTGTGCTCGCTCCCTCAACCCTGAGGTTTCGGGGTTAATCGAGTTAACAGAGAGGACAGCTGAACGCTCAGACTGAGGCCTGTGTCACCCGCTGAAACAGCAGCTCTTTGTTGACCCATTTAGTCTTCATCCTCGTCTTCATCCCCCCCGCAGACCCTGTGTAGGGGGCGACGGTCCGGTCACAGAGGGTGGAGGAGGAGGTGGAGGAGAAGGTAAAGCCACCACGCGTTCGACTGATACTGTATTCATGAGGCCGACAACGAGATATCTAGTTTAACATGTAACATGTTCTGTTATTACAGAAGTGTGATAAAGAAATGAGGGAGACATCGTTACCTCAAACGTATCTCCGGCATTTCTATGATTTATTACTTGTCATACGACACATTTGATACACGTGGCTCTACACGTCTCGTCCTCTCCACGCCGACGGAGGACGTTCAGGTGAAGAGGACGACTGACGTTTGTTATTGGTTAAATGAGCCGTGTGATCGAAGTGAAGAGCGCTTCATGTGGATTCAGGAAATGCAACGATAGATATTTAATGGAATAGTGGTGGAGGAGGAGTACGTTTAATTGAGTTGTAACTAAAACTAAACCTGTGTAGCAGTTCAGATGAAGAGTAAATGATTCATTCTAAAATAAAAGAATCTAATCAGATGTTCCTGAAACATGGAGGGCAGAAGCACGGAGACAAAAAGAAAGGAAGAGAGAGGTCAGGTCATCTCTCTCTCTCTCTGCTGATGTCAGAGGGCAAAGGTCACAGCTGTGACTGACAGGATGTCACGACCAGGAAATTAAACAACAAAACCCTGATAATGATACGCACAATAACCATCAGACACACACACACACAGTACAGTTCAGTCCATCTGGGTTTCTGAATGCAGAAATATATATTCAAAGTATTCTGTATGTCCTAAAGAATTCTCTCAAAGGATATTTTTTTACTATTACAGGGAACTAAACGTGTGTGTGCGTGTGTGTGTGTGTGTGCGTGTGTGTGTGTGCTCGTGTGTGTGTGCGTGTGTGTGTGTGTGCTCGTGTGTGTGCTCACTTTGCAGAGGAGTTGATGAGTGATGAGTCTTTGTAGGCGATCAGGTAGCCCTGGTTCTCCGGGTTGTGGACCGTCACCTGAAACACGAAGAAGAAGTAGTTTTGGTTCCACTCGTGATTTCACTTCATAATCAGGTCAACAAGAAATACAGATTTCATTTTGGGGGAATAAGTAATGACTTGAGAGTTTAACTTTTCTCTCTCAAGCTCTTTAGAAGGTTTGGGTCCAGAGTCACCGGGATTTGTGTCGTCGGTGGATCGTTATGGGTCCATAAAATTATACCTGCCCCCAATCAATGCAGAGGAAGCTCAGAGGAAAGTGAGAAAATAAATTGGGTGATCCATTTTCTGACTGATCTCAATGGTTTTCTCTCGTGTGTGTGTGTGTGTGTGTGTGTGTGTATGTATATATATATATAGTGTGTGTTTATATTTATGATTTCAGAAGAGGTGGAAAAAGAAGTTGTGCAAGAATAATATTTCTAGGTTCCTTATTTATATTATATTTATATTTTTCTAATTTATTGTTGTAATACTTATTTCGGCCACAAGAGGCAGAAGTGCACCACAACCAATGTCTTAAATAGGACAAAACAGAGTTTTGAACTTTCAAACTATTTCACTTTCAGTGTTTATTTGCCGGTTTCAAAGAGAAACTATTTGTTGGTTCCGATCTCGTCGTGTTCTTTGAGTCACACGGACTTGAACAGATGCAGTTGAGTTTTTGCAGGACTGTAAACACGGTCTGGACCCAAACACCCCATTGGCTGAGACACGTGCTGCACTTACACTCTCCAACACCCGTAAACACCTCTCGGCTCCCCACAGAGACGACACCATCTTCTCCTTCTCACCCTCCTGGTTCAAGTTGTCAACACACTCCTTCACTGTGGAGGGAGGAGCAAGGAGACGCAGTCAGACACCGCGCATCAGGACTCTGTTATGGGTCATCACGAGGTCGACATAATACCGTCTTTCACCTTTGTCTACGATGTGGTCCAGTCCTCCCAGTAGTCGAAGCTCCTCTTTGAACCAGTCTCCTGCTCGCTTTGAAGTCAGGGACAGTAACGTCTCCATGGCTAAATGACCCGTCTGCAGGAGGGGAGGAGGGGCAGTTATTATACGTTTACCAACAGACAGATACAGGAGGTCATTCCTCTGCAATAACTGTACAATAAATCACCTCTGGCCAAACCAACCACACAACTACAGCACCTTGTTGGCTACGGTTTCATTTTGTTAGTTCATTTAATATTATTATTCTATTTGTTGTATATATTGTGCATCTTCTTCTTCTCCTCCTTCTTCTTGACAGATCTTCTCCTTCTATTCAATTTTGTATATATTGTTCTTTTCTTATGTAAAAAAATGTCTTTTCTAATGTAAAAATGCTGCTGTATCGAAATAATTAAAGTATTTATCTATCTAAACAGGCGACATCTCAACAACACACTGTAAGAAGTTGGGTTCTGTTCTCTGACAGATTTCAGACCGCATGACTGTAACATGGCGGCTCCACAGAGACCGTCCTCTTTGATTGTAGGAGACTTAACGCCAAGAGCTGATATTTACTGTGGATGTTTTTACAGCACAAAAGACAGAAATATCTTGACACACGTGGGAGGCAGTGAGTCACCCTGACTGAAGAGCTGCTGAAAGAATATCATTAGTCAGAGGCTTCAGGGGAGAGGTGGAACCACCCAACAGAGTGAGATGAATGTTCAGTGTTAATGATCCGCTCGGTACCGTGATGTTCTGCAGGTCCAGGTGCTTGTTGTGCACCGTGTCGCAGAGCTTCCTGATCTTCTCCTTCATCTTGGCGATTTCTCTGGCGCTGAACTGAGTGGTGGGGTCCGTCTCCGTCTCCGGCCCCGTCCCGGCCCCGCCCCCTTGGTCGTGGTCCAGGTCCATCTCCAGCAGCCGGATCATCAGGTCCAGACACGACCGGTCCAGATCCATGTTCAGCCGGTCTCTGCTGAGGATGTACATCAGAGACGCCGTGCACAGAGCCAGGTTCTGCAGAGACGAGTGAGAAGGAATACGTTTTGAGTAGAGAAACCAAATTCACTTCTCTGAGATAATAAACCTTTCCAAGAATGTACCTGAGCCAGACATCCACTCACACGACAGCAGATGCTGCTTATCGTCTTCTAGGCTGTGCACCTTTACTTTGTTAAACCACCAGCAGCTCAAACTTTAAATCGGCACTTGGTGACATGCAAACATTAATTAAATTCGACCTCTGCATTTAAACCATACCAAGCGTCAGGAATATAAAACATTAGCTGCACCTCAGCAGTCATGATTGATACAACTAAAATATATACACATTATTATTTCTGCTCTCCAGTCATTACTGTACAGAGGGAGCTGCAGGTGCGTTTGGTTCATCGGCAGCGACCGATCCTTACCGGGTGCTGTGGGGCGTCGTTGAGGGTTTTGAAGACCTGCGCCACCTTCCCTCTGGCCCTGAGGTGCATCCTGAAGCTGGGCATGGCGCAGCGCGTAGCCAGGCTGATCACACTGGACACACACACACACACACACACACACAACTTTAGAGTTAGAAGTTTAAGCTAAATGTATGAAAGTAGAACAAGAAGTGGGCCACAGCGGGAGGGGAGGGGTTGGGGGTGGGGGGGCTTCATTCCGTGCCAGCGGGTTCCTACCTGAGGCAGCGTGTGTTCAGAGGTTGTCCGCTCTTCAGACCGGTGGCCAGATACTCAAAGTCATCGGTGAACTCCTGGTTCTCTCCGAACTCCACCACGTCATTGAAGTGCTTCACATGCTGGACGACTGTGTACAGCTGGAGAACACAGAGGGGCGGGGCCAATGAGTGGAATATGTCCCACAATACCTTCTTGTTTAAATTTAGTTTGTAGAGAGTGACGGGGAACGTGGGAGAGAGAACGACGTGTAAACCAGAGACGTTTTTAAATCACACCCGGACGCCTTTTATGTTCATTTTTATACAATTCTGTTATAAGCGTCAAGTAAATCTGCAGGTTAAATGAATAAAAATGCAAAAGGCTGAATTAGAGTCCACCAGCAGAGTCCTTCATACATCAGAGGACGGACAACTGAAGTATGAAATGGATTCATACGGGGAAACTCTTTACCTCCTTGTGCTCTTTGCGGCATTTGAGAGCAGTAACGGTGTCCTGGTACAGGTCCGTGGGCAGGGTGACACACTTGGTGACCTTGGGAGGAGGGGGAGGAGCCTTAAAAACGCCGTCGTCCTTCTGAGCATCGGAGAGCTCCTTACTCGATCCTGAGACGGGCGCCTGGTGGGAGTAAAAGAAATGAAACACATTCTATGATGCAAACAGGGCTGCATATGGAAAACGTTTTGCTCCATTATGCCGAGCTCTCAACTTACGGGAGCTCGTGCCAAGAAAGTGGGAGGAGTCTCCTCTTCACTCTCCAACGTCCAGTGTCTGGCGTTGTACACAGCTTTGGTGGGAGACTGAAACACACACACACACACACACACACACACACACACACACACACACACACACACACACACACACACACACACACAGGTCATTGAATGAGGAACATTTCTCAGAACTGCAGAGCGTTAAATAGTCAAAATGTATTGTATCATTTCCAAAAACAACATGTTTTTATCAAACGAAATATTCTGCTTCAACCCTTATTGGTTGGCATTTAGCCTTTAAAAAACAACAGTTAACTGTTTTCCTGCTCAGAGAGGAATGCACTAGTCATTACATTTATACAACCACAATAACTAATTCTATTATTTCCCCTTTTTCTAGGTTGATGAGGTCATGAAATATGAATTTAAAAGCTTCATTCCAAAAACTCAATAAGAAGCTTTGACTGTTAAAGAAGACATTCAGTTCAGTCCTATTAATGACATCTTTGTTGTTGTTTTTTTATCAAACATTGAATATTCAATAACATTTGAGAAGTTGAACCTGTAATTTATTCATTTATTTGATTTGTTTCGGTTTGGCTAAAACAATTACTTTGGTTTCTGTGATTGTATTCCTCGTGTTAAAATAAATCCTCGTGCCGGCTCCAAACAACTACAGAGTTGGTGGTATGAATGATCCACATTACAACACACTTTGTTTCATAACCTCACCTTGTGTCATTTCTCAAGAATTATGAAGTCACACAAAACAAAATTGTGCTTGTAGATAAAAACGGATGTGGAAAAGAAGAAGTAAAATAAAGAAAAGGAGGCAGAAAGAAAACTGGATGCACATTAAACTGGAGTCAGCCAGCACTGATCAAACAGCCACACACACACACACACACACACACACCCCCCCCCCTCCCCCTCCCCCTCCTTTGGCTCGTCTCCTGTCCTCTTCATATATTTTTGCCAAACCTGTGGTTGCTGGTTGCCGGGGCATTGATAATGAAAAACAAAAGAGGGAAGGGCAAGACCGGGAGAAAGAAAAGAGAGAAGCGAGTTGGCTGAAGAGCCGAGCACCGAGGGAGGTGGGGGGGGGGGGGGAGAGGAGGAAGGGGGGAGGTTCACACCACAGGGTTAATAAGCAGAGACAAAAGAGGAGTTTGGGGATGAGCTTCGCTGTGCTGGAACATCAACACACCGAGTTAAAAGCCTCCTACAAGAATCTGAATGACACAGATGGACACCTACCCAGCCGCCCCGCCCACCCGCCGCTAAGCAGCATGGGAGAGACGAGAGTGAAAGAGGAAGGTGGGCGAGCGTGGTCGTGTTCCCGCTGCGGCCCAAAAACAAAAAAAGATACTGTTTTGGCATCGCAGGGCGAGAGCGTCGACGGAGAGCCGCCTTCGTTCAGGATCTATTCACCAACGGCTTTTTGGACGACCGCCGGGTGGAAGTTGGATTTTAAAGCTACTTTTATTGGAAAGGAGTAGACAACGCGGACCAGGACACCCTGCATTTGGTTTTTCCGCGGCTTCGTGACGTAACTTGAGTCTTTTGATGGAGATGGAACCCGGTGGTGAACAGAACAGTGAAAGCGGGCTTATACCCCAACGGTGTCGTTATTCCACGGTTATTACATCACATTCATAATGAGAAGTTAAGGCAAAACAACGTGTCTATTGTCGCTTTAAGGATAAGATATTGCTTGTGTATACACAACATTTAACATTTGAGAAGTTTTGCTTCTTTGGTGTATTTCAAAGAAAGGATTATGTAGAAAAACATAAGTACGGTATTGTGCTGTTTTGGTAGATCTACATGGATCCCTCTTCTCTCGTGGGATGACACAAACATGGAATATATTTATCAATGTAGACGTGGCAGCGTTAGCTAATGAGCTCATCTGGGCAGGTTATTACAAATTAGAGGCCTAATGCTACCGCTAATGCTACGACGGAGAGAAGAGCCACTCTGGAGCTCTGATGAGGGTCATTGTTATGGATGTAATCACTGCTCGTCCTAGAAAAAGAAATGTCCCTAAATACACCATCTCCTTAATATGGATGAGTCCATCTACGCGCTGTCATTATGATAAAATCTAATATCTCCCAGCAGCCTCAGCGGACCAGCCTAACAGCACTCCGGCTCCCCGGCGCCGGCTGGAGACGCAGCTTAATGCGACCGAAGCAGAGTTTTGACAACTCCACCGTAGGACGGCCACTTCAGAAGGGCCATTGTTTGTGTAATGAGCTCAGCTCGGCTCTTACTCTCAATTATGTGAACGGGGGACGGCGTGAGAGAGCCACAATGTACCGCTCTGGAGAGGAAGAAAGACGATTAGAGGAGGAGGAGGAGGAGGAGGAGGAGGAGGAGGAGGAGGAAGAGAGAGGAGGAGGCGAGGCGGAGAAAATAAGTCGGGCAGGTAAAAATAAGAGAATGGTCAAGAGGAAGTGATGGAGACAGAGAGGAGAGCTCATTATTCATTAGAGGGAGGGACGTCACTGAGTCGGGGCATGAACCTGGAGAGTGAGATACATTAAGTACATTACCGTGCTCCTACGGGCGGCGTGCCGACTAATACTCTTACAGCTGGTCAGATGCAGAGAAAACTTACGACTCACGACGCAACCAGAGAGCATGAAGCGCAGCTAATGTACACGGGAGACGTACTTAAGACTTAATACTACGCCGTTACACCGCAGTGTTCACAAATGTTGTCGGTTATGAAACTGTGGCACAAATTAAGACAAATTTAGGCCGCCACAGTCGAGGTGATTAACGGGAGACGCTGAACTGTTCAAAGGTTTCGTTTCTCCCCCGGTTTGAATGCTTAGTTGAGTGGAAGTTATTACTTGTTTTGTTCCAGGCTGAATGCACTGATATATCTGATGAAGGGAGTACGCACCAGTTGGAGAACTAAAAAACATAAATAAGCAAACTGCGATATTAACACCAGAGGCAGTGGCTCGTGTGTCTACGCTACAACTTCCAGCTCATCCTGATCCCCATTTAGGGAACCCAATTTAAATTAGTCCTTCTAATTACAGCCACAGTCCTGCTTCACTTTTCCCAAAGTCACAATGCTGCAAACCAAAAAGAGCACGTTTAACAAGCAGCTGTGACGGAGAGGCCTCGAAGATCTCGTTAAGAGCTGCACCGATCTAAGTAACAACACGCCCACGTCCTGCACCTCAGGCAGGGAAACGCTGACCAGTCACGTTCAGTAAATAGGAGTTACTCAAGACTTGCATTTCAGCTGGTCTGGATTGAGGACATCGATCTCTTCTATGAAAAAAGGGAAATCGATAGAGTCTGATATCCAGTCAGCACAGTCTGAGAGCGACAGGCCATCAGCACGCTGATGAATACACGAGAAGCAGCTCAGAGACTCTCAGAGACGTCTTAATCCCTCGTCCAGACATTAATAAACCAGAGCCTCACACTCTCACTCACTCACAGTCGCTCGCACACGGGTGTAGGCGGGCGGTCCCGTGCCCATAGGTACATGCAGATCTCTTTGAAATGCAATGAGGAAAAGGTTTTACAGTCGAGGGTTTAAATATTTCACTCAAGTGCTTCTCAGACTCAGAACGACCGCCGTGCTCAAAGATTATTACCAGTTATCTCATCTTCCAAAGCCCGAAGTGAAACGCAGCTCATTTTGAGACTCGTCGTGTTTCAGTCGGACGCCAGGACTCAAGTTCAATGTTCCTTTTTGGTTTACATCAACTAAACACAGGTTTTTACTGCATGTTTGAACATCGGAGCTCCTGCACCACCGTGCACCACCCTGCACCACCCTGGCTCACTGCTGTGCTTGTAATAGGACAACGATGGGGCTCTGTGGCTCAGAGGAAGAGGATATGGATCATTTTATGGGATTTTCTGACAGAAAGGTGTAATAAAGTACCAGCAGTCGGCAGTATGAGGACGATCTGATTACCGTCAGTATATTTTAACTTCCTGCTCTACACATTCACAGCAGATCCGTGGACTCTAACGAGGGACACTTCATAGACTTGGAGGGTGAAACATGAAGCTCAGTGTGTGAACGCGGCGTTGAGTCTGACCTTCTTGTGGGCGCTGAAGATCCTTCGGAAGGTGTCTGGGTTCTTCTCCGTCGCTTTGCCCTGAGACGGCCTCCTGGGAGCCCCGGCCACCACTCTGAGGCCGTCCTCGGAGAAGTCCAGCACGTCTGCAGACAGAACACACGGTCACCATCAACCAGGACTTTATGGGCAGGAGGAGTGGAAATCTTTAATACACTTTCTTACGATGTACTTCAAAAAATAAAAAAGCGACACATTAGCTGTGGATTAGATCCTGAATGCAGATACTTCATTGTGACGACATCAGGTCCTGCTGAGGCCTGGTAGAGGTCACACTGCAGCTTCACAGTGAGGCAATTCTCAGGATAATAATATTATTATTAAATATTTATAGAGCACCTTTAAAAGCAGAGTTTACAAAGTGCTTCGATAGACAAAAGCGAGGCGATGAAACAACAGAAGGCTCAACATGAGGCCCGGCAACCACAACGAAGTGAGGGGAGTTAAACCTGAAGCAGATGGAACCATAAAGATAAACTGAAGCATGAGCTCAGACGGGGTTTGTTAGTGTTGTTGGGGCACGACAACACGTGTGCATGAGCAGCGTGTCTAGTGACGGTGTGGGTGCTCTGGGTGCTCTGGGTGCTCTGGGTCTGTGTTTCAACACGACACAGAGCAAATGACCTTTAGTCTTTATCCCAAAACGCAGCCTTGTTGTACAAAAATGAGCGTTTTTGTACAACGGAGTCTGTGTCTTTGAAGAGAGCAGCGATAACGTCGTTAAAGGACTTTCTCACAGTGAGGTGGAAATATTCTAAATATAGTTTACAGTTAAACGGATGCTGATTCTTTTAGGGGTCTAGAACACGTCCACAGCAGGACTTGACTTTGCTCCCGTCTGGTTCTCCATCTACAAGAGTAAAACACCGACTACGGAGAAGAAGCTCTCACTCACACACACACACACACACACACACACTTCTAAACATTCATACGATCTCTTTCAGTTACACTACGTAGTAATACACAGAGCGAGTGTGTTAACCTGCTCGCAGCCGGCTCTGCTGCCTCTCCGGGTGCTTCTTGTTCTCCTTGGCTGCCGGTCGATCCAGCATCTCCAGCCTCTCCAGCCTCTCCAGCCTTTCCAGCCTCTCCAGGGTTTCAAAGGGATCCGGCGGGTCTTCCGTCATCGTCTCTTCCACAGGAACCTCCGGGGTCCTCTCTCTCTTGGCGGCCGCGGCCTTTTTGGCCCGCCTCCTCTCTTTGGCGCCGTCCTCGTCCTCGTCCTCGCCGTCGCTGTCGCTCATGTCGTCGAAGCCGAAGTACTGGATCTTGTAACTGGATCGTCCGTCTGTGCCGTCGCCGCTGTTCTCCTCCGGGTGGGCGTCCGCGTCCTCGAAGCCGAACAGGTCCGGCTTGCTGTCCTTCTTTGACTTTGTCTGGGTCGGTTTGGACCTGAGGCGAAGATAAAGACACCGTTTACATCCTGCAGTTAGGAAAGTCAGAGCTCGTTCTGAAGTGATGCGTTGGCATCCTGCAGTCAAGTCTTTAAACCTGCCGAGTGCATTTATTGGTTTCTAACTTCAGGCAACAAAATGTGTCGACATGAAAGAGCAACCTGCCAAATGTTAATTAACCAGGAGACTCTTTCCACTAATCTGTTCATTTCAAGGTATTCAAAGCCAACTTTCATCCTGAATTTAGTTTTTCTGCCTCATTCTGACGTCCTGTGACATTATGTCTCACTTCATTTGCCCCAAATAACACGAGTGTGTATTTATTGTCTCTGGATGAGTCCAAAAGCCAGATATGTCATAGAGTGAATGTGCATGGAGGGTTGAAGGCTGAAATCATGCCAAAATGAAACACTGCTTTTACCTGAAGCCTCAGGGATGAAAACATGAAACTAATGAACATGCGTGAAATGCAAAGATCAACTGTGTCGGTGAGCAGACGCAGAACTTCATACAAAAGCTGCTCAAGACGTTTGCTTTAACCTTTTCACAAAGTTTCCACTTCACGGTTGTTGAAGCCGTCTGAGTGACAGGACCATGTTTCTGTATATTCTCTCTCACTTTGTTGCAGCTCGACATGAGGTTTCCAAAAGAGCTTTTAATGGCTGCAAATGTAAATATTCTGGAGGTTTTGTGCTTCATTTTAGACATTTCCTAAAGCTACAGCCTGCCATATGGCGTCTCTGAGCCTCCAGTAGGTTTATGAATCTACTAAACCAAAACAGTCAAAGTAAACGTAACAATGTTTGCTGTTGTTTTGCAGGTCGACGTTCGAGCTCAAACCAGTTTGTTTAAATGCAAACAAGCTGAACTGGTATTCGTCATCATGCAACACGTTCTGGTGACTGAATGAGCAGCAACCTGTGACGGCGGCGTCCCAGCAGTAAATCTGGTACTGCATTAGTAATAAGATGGACGACACGTGACGTAGGTAAGACCACCAGCCACTAGTCCAGGGTTCCTACACAGGTTGCACTTTCCCAGAACGTGTCTGTAGGTTTTCAGACCACATGTGACTCTGTCTCTGGGAGCAGTGGATGCTGAGACACACTAGTGACCTTGCATATGGTTTACAATTGCTGCCTCCCCCCCAAGTTGGAGATGTTTGCAACAAAGCTTTCTTTTTCCATTTGGCATCCTGAGCCAACCGGGTTTTATAGGAATGTCAAGCCGGCCCTCAGAAACCCAAACAGTTGTCTCACTTGTTGCCGTTTCATTTTAACGTAATAATAATAATAATAATAATAAAGACGTTTCTGGGAAAGTGTAGCCCCGCCACCTTGTGTGGTTCTACCTTGTGTTTTGTTGTTCCATCTTCTTCCGCTGCCATCCCGCCTCTCCCAGCTCCGTCGTGCTGGCCGACCCGACAGCGCCGCTACTGCTACCACTAGAGGGCGCCGCATCGGGGCTGTACTCCTCCACTCCGCGGTCCTGGATGGTGACGTTACACATGGACACGGAGGAGGGGTGCAGCACGGTGTAGTCCCTCGTCCTGCCCCGCCCCCGCCCCCCTCCACCACCTGTCGCCTTATTGCTGCCGTCAGACGCGGGTTTGAGGAGATCTGTGCTAACGGCAGCGCCGGCAGAGCCGCTGGAGTCCGAGGCTTTGCCGGAGCCCTGTTTGTTGGGCCTCCTGTACGTCCGACAGTTAGAGTTTCTGACAAGTGATGAGTTGGAGGAAGTCTGGGAGGAGTCGGACGTCTCCACAAGGAAGTCAGAGTCGCCCCCTAGGTCCTCGCTCTCGCTGGGGCTCCGGGGCCGTGGGGGGGAGGGGGGCTTCTCATGCCGGGTCTGCCTTAGGTCAGAGCGGCCCACAGTGATGCCTGCCGTAGCCCAAGACAGCGTGGGGGCGGGGTTGCGAGGTTCCTGGCTGGGCGAGGGCGGACGGAGGCCCATGATGGCGTCCCAGGAGTCGTAGGTGGACTCTGCCTTGGACCCGGTTTTCAGGGTGGTGGTCTGCGCCAGCGGCTTCTTGTCGCTCTCAGACGCATTTTGGTACCACGAGTAGATGTGCTGGTTCTCCGACGACGAGGACGTCTGCTGGGGCTTTCCTACGGAAGGAAGACAGACTCAGGATCAGTAAAACTCTGTGGCTTAAAGCTGAATCGAGCTGGTAATATTTACAGCTACTTTCATATCCACTAGGACTACAACCAATGATAACTTTCATTATCACATGTTTTTATGAGGCGTTTGGTCTATGAAACGTCAGACAATTGAGACAAAGGAGACAAGGAAAAGGCCAAAACCCAAAGATATTCAATTTTAATTATTTGAGAAGGTCGACTGATCAATTCATCTACTTATTATTTCAGCATAATGTCAACAATCAGTGGCGCTACAATATTGTATTCTCTGAACCTGACTTACTAAGATAGTAATTGATCTGAACAACAGGACGGAGAACGTAGCAATTTAACAAGTGGGAAAGTCATTAAGGTTAATATGCAGAATTATCATGGATGCTGTTAAATTCAATGAATTCTTATTTAATTATTTTGCAATGCGTTTGCTGAGACTTAACCTCCAGATCAGCTGTAATCTGTCCACAGTTTTCAAACCAGTGACATGTATTCATACTGAATAGTGGCGAGTTGCAACCTACAGAATACTACAACAATAAAAAACCCTGTTAGCTTCACAGTGTTAGCTTCACAGTGTTAGCTTCACAGTGTTAGCTTCACAGTGTTAGCTTCACAGTGTTAGCTTCACAGTGTTAGCTTCACAGTGTTAGCTTCACAGTGTTAGCTTCACAGAATGACAGCGTGTGATTGCCCCATTTCAAAAAGCACCTTTACACACTGAAAACAGCACACGCGCGCGCACACACACACACACACACACACACACACACACACACACACACACACACACACACACACACACACACACACACACACACACACACACACACACACACACACACGTACGTGTGTCATCAAGAACATAAAAAAAGGTCTGGATCCACTTGTCAGGACAAAACACACACAAACAAACACACACTGGTTATTAGCACCCTGAGGCCATTTCTGCCTTCAGAGATAACAAACGGGTGACAATACTGGACTCGTTACTCTGAGCAAACACAGGAAATTGCTCCACAGCGTAACATCAAAGAATATCTGTATCTGCTCTGTAAAATAGCTGTGGTTTTCTGTTGTTTTAAAGGCTGCGTTATCCAAGCAGAGCAAAACTACAAAGTAGGCCATTTCGCTACGCTTCACTCTCTTCAGACCTATTTGACAAATGAGAAATAAAAATAAAAAAAACACAAAAGGATAAAACATTTGGAGAATGACGGAGGGCATGTGTGTGTGTGTGTGTGTGTGTGTGTGTGTGTGTGTGTGTGTGTGCTGCTCTTGGGCTTCATCAGCAGTCAGAAACGAGGATCATCTTTAGTGCGGCGCTAGGATGAAAACAGTCGATTACTCAAGAGCAGCAGACAGCCGGGGAGAGAGACACACAACCCGTCAGCTCCTCACTTCGCTCTGCTGGATTTCTGCTTGTGTATTTTGTTCGTGCGGCCTCTGGCATTGCGGAGAATACCGCCACGAACAGAGCGATGAGCGTAAACAAACATTTAGTCTGGACGATCACAACGCCCTCTACGTTCCGTTTCATTATCTCTAAGATGGTGAAGCCCGATCGGCCGTGTCGCAGGCTTTTAGTCGACGTGTGCAGAGGAGGAGGTTCTCCGGTCTTGCTCAAGGACACGCGGGCTGTAGAGGTGTGTGAGGATTCAGACGTGGACTGATGAGCTTCCATAATGGAACAGAATTAATCTAATCCTAAAAAATACTCCAGAAATCTGAAGGGGGGGGGGACTCTTGCAAATACGATCATTGCATCACCATCCTTTGCCGGCCTTCAAACTAACAGAGTTTTTCACAATCAGTTACTCAGCACTTCCTTGATAATCTGACTCATTTGAATGTTAGAAGCGATGGCAAATGGCCACTTGCAAAGCTGAGAACAAAGCCGTGTCCTCACCGCTGCCACGTTCTTCTAATGAACGTCCTCCCCGATACACACAGTCCCTAAATGACTGAGTGTAGTGTTGAATCTGATTAACCAGGTTTCTCTACTAACAGTTTAATCAAACCCTGCAGTGCAGATTCAGCCAATGCACGGGCAAGGAGTCGTAAAGACGCTCATATTTGGTTTACAGATGAATTTCTCTGCATTGAAGAATATATATATCCTCCATGGCAACACTGTGTGAGACAGTGTAATGCAGGAGGAGACCCATGTGGGCCTTTCTTCATACCATCAGGGATAGACTAATGAAGCTCAAACCCAGCGTGCCTCTGCTCACTCGGATCCCGACACTCGTCCACACATCTGTGACTACGAGGTTTATTTTGAGGTTTCTGTGCATCACAAGACGGTTGCAGTGGTTTTAATAGGACGACAAAGAGGAGGTTTTTCAGGCAGCTGCTGTTACGAGACGCAAAACAGACGATCAATAGAAACACAGCGGATTGGCCTCAATCCTGCGGCTTCGCTGCGGGACATCCAACGATGCAGAACATGGCACACAAAATCAATTTGATCTAAATTAACGTCAAGACTTCATGTATCATTTTACATTCTGAAACTCAAATCCATGTTTCCAGACAAAGAATGCCAAGATGATAAACTAATGAACTTATATCTCTTAATTATCTGATTGATTAAAAGTCTGTCAAAAGAGGATAAGAGCCACACTTTGAGTAGATTACATATAGAACTATATTAAAGATGATAGCTTAAATTCCTTTTTCGTGCTTTTTATGTCTGTTCAAAACAATGTCTCACAATACAAACACCAGTCTGAACTCTGCAATATTGCCACCCCTTATCAAGAGAGTTATTTGGTCAAGGATGTTGTCATATTTACTGAGTCAACATGACCGTGGCAGCGTGTCAGCTGAACCTGCTTCCCTTCAGCGGCTCAGCGTCTCGACACTGGAAACGTCGCTCGGAGCCGAAGCGCTCGGAGTCGGGTCGAGAGGCTCGCGTCTGTGGCAGGTGGCCAGCAGCAGCCACGGAGAGCTGAGGGCAATCGAGCCGAAGGCAACGCCACTGACCGCCAGCGGAGGAACAATAACGCTGATTTCCTCTAAAAAAAATGTATTAAAAAAAAAAAAAAAAAATCACTCAAATCTAAAAGACGGAAGGCAAAAGACGCTGAATGGAAAGCAGACGCACGTGTCCCCTGTAGCTTAGAGGAGTTCACACAAAGATGCACAAACAGGCGACAGGTCGTTTACTGCTCTGAGAAACGCTCGGTGAAAACCAGAGACGTTTTGTGACCCAGAGCCTCAAAGGAGACCGATGCACAGGAGCATTCACTTTCAACGTGGCCACGGAGTTTGTCAAATGAAGACCCAGGATTCAGTTACCTTCTGTGAGAAAACCGATTCAAGCACAAGATTGATAGGGGTTGTGTGTGTGTGTGTGTGTGTGTGTGTGTGTGTGTGTGTGTGTGTGTGTGTGTGTGTGTGTGTGTGTGTGTGTGTGGTTCACATGGATGCAGCCAGACTGATAAATAGCATCTGTCGATCGACATCATCTTCGCCAGACGCGTTTCCGTTTTGACAGATGAATAAGTTCAAAGAGGCAGAACTTATCACGCCCCACAGAAGTTACGCTCACAGTTGGCGTCAATCGATTCAAGGAGGCGGGGTTTTTTTTTATTGACGCCGCTAAATCCCCAAAAAATATTCAAAAACAAACTGGGGAGCATTTAGAAAATGTAAATCCAGCACATTCAGTGGCTGCACCGATACATATTTTGTGATTGGTTGAAATAAATA
Organism: Ophiodon elongatus; assembly: GCA_016806645.1. Classification (NCBI taxonomy): domain Eukaryota; kingdom Metazoa; phylum Chordata; class Actinopteri; order Perciformes; family Hexagrammidae; genus Ophiodon; species Ophiodon elongatus. The sequence continues at coordinate 612,723 of JACSYO010000591.1, read as the reverse complement.
AAAGTTATTTCCAAAAAGAAATCTGGGGTTGTTATGTACTTTAATAAATCTATAAACGCCGTCATATTGACTTTGCTTGGCCATTCGCTGTTTTGTTTGTATAAATGTAAAAAGTGAATACCTTTGAGGTTGTTTTTCTTACTGCTGATATGATTAAAGTACCACTAAGACACCACTTTGAAGTCCAGTAACCTCTCATGGCCTTCCATCTGTAGTGTGATATTTTATACATGAAGCAAGAGATGAATTGATGCTGACTAACTACAGGTGCGGTCCTAGTGCAGAGCTGACCAGGCTTAAAGGGGTCACATTCTGTGTGTTACCTCTGTTGAAGAACCGAGCCGTGTCCTCCACCAGCTTGGGCTGGTTCCTGTCGTTGGCCAGCCATGACGTCCCTCGAGCGGACGCCAGAGCGTGGGACCCCCCCTGGAGGCTGGACCTGCTCCCCGTGTCCAGAGAGAGCCCCGGTCTTTCTGCGCGCGGGGGCTCTGCGGCGCTCGGCTTGGCGGGCGACGACTTGTTCCCGCTGCGAGACGAAACCGGCTTGGACTCCTCGTCGCTGTCGAATCCGAACGGATCCTCCAAGCCGTCTCCGCTGGGACGGGGTCTCTTGTAGACCTCCAGGACAGAATCATTCTTGGGCGCGCCGACGCGCTTGGAGCCCACCTTGGCCTTGTAGGTGGTGTCGCCCCATTTGGTGCTCAGGGTGCCCCGCTTGGTGGACAGCACCTCGTCAAACTTGGACGTGCCCTCTCCTCCCTTGCGGCTGTAGGTTTTACCAAATCTGGATGTCATTGTTGCATCTGGGTCATATTCTCTAAGACAAAGAGCAAAAAGGTACAACATGAGAGTCCAGAGGGCCAAGGTTCACTGACATCAATATATTATATTATGCATAATATTATATAGAATATATATTATATATTTAGTTATTTAACTTTACAACAACAGAGACCATAGAACCATGGTTTCACTGACATCACAGGTGTGATTCCTCACATCAAGAATATTTATTATACATATATCTATATCTAAAATTATATATATATATATATATATATTATAATATGATATATAATATATATAACAATATATACATATGATATATAATAAATATTATATATATATTATATATATATTATAAATATTATTATATATAATAAATATTATATATAATGAAAATTATTATATATTATAAATATGATATATATAATAATATTATATAATAGATATTATAGATATATAATAGTCATATTATATATAATAAATATTATATATATAATAATATTATATATTTTGTTATTTATCAGAGACCAGTCAGTCTCAATGTTTTTGGCGCGCGGTTAATAAAAAACGTGCGAATTAAAAAAAGGTGCACAACCAGATGAACACGAGAGGGGCGTGACGTCATCAAGGTGTGAGAATAAACTAGCAAACAAGGCTAGCCGTTAGCTTAGCCCTGAGCTAACGGCTAGCCTCGAGCTAACAGCTAACAATAACCGCGTCGAGCCTCGAGATGAAACCACCCCCCACCTCCCCGAGCACGTGGACCGAACATCGGGTCCGTATCCCTTTACTTACTTGGTGAGCTAAAGGTCCGATGCGCGCGCAACCCACTCCAGAACCGAGCCGTCCGTGAGCGCGAGCAGCACCTTTTGGGGCCTGTTTCCTCCGCCTCGAAGCTGCACAATATAAACAAGGCCGCGCGGATGAGCCGTTAACGGCCGGTTGGCGGGTTCGAAAACCCAACGGCTGGATCCGCGCGCGCGGACGGTTGGGAAGAGGTGCCGTTTAAAACTCCATGTATTTATATCGGCCTCGGTTTTTCCAGCTAAATCGCACTCGATTGTCTCGTCCGGGTCGCGACGAAGGTTTCCATTGGACTCCCCCGCTGCGTCAAGCTGGCCGGGGAGAGGGCGCGTGGCCGGAAGCGGGGTCGGTGGTCCTTCAAAGTAAAAGAACGTTATGGATAGATAGATAGATGCTTTATTAATCCTGCAAGGGTTACATTGTGTCGCTACAGCAGCATTTATACATACAGGTAAAGCAATACAATATAAAATAAAATGCACACTATATACAAAAAATAGAATAGAATGATAAGAAAAATGCACAATATATACAAAAATAGAATAGAATAATAAGAAAAATGCACGATATATAAAAACAATAGAATAGACTAATAAGGGGAAAAAAGCACAATACATACAGTTTGTTAAGTCTGTTGGTGTATCTGGCTCCCATGCATGTATATATGTATATTATATATTTTATAAATATTTATATTTACGTTGCGCGCTATGTTTTGGTGTAGTTTTATTTTGTAAATCATAACCGGAACTGGCTATATATCCTATTTCGACCTTCACACCAATGGCTTCATCAATCTTAGCAATACGAATGCCGCGTTCATGTGCTCCCATTAGACTCGTAAAAAGGACAACTTTATACGACAGCCCGTAAATGCGGCAAAAATAAACCTGCAGCTCAAGGACGGAGCAAAATATAAAATATAAATGAAACTCAACACAGTCATTTATGACATTCATCATTATTTACTGCGTTACTGTGGAAAGTATGCATTTTTTTTATTGCAAATCTATAAACTACTTTTTTTACATGATCAAAAATAAGACCGTGAACTGCCCCTATAGTGTTTTGAAAAAAGCAATGTCCCCAACCTTTTTTATTTTATATGTGCAACATCATAACACTAAAGCCTCAGGCTTCAACCACCAATAAAATAAACAATTCATGTCAATAACAGATTTAATACACAAGGGAGGCTACACAACATGTCAGCTCAAGTAGAGGAGAGAGACAGAGATGTTACAGGAACCAGTCAGCAATAAAACACATCACTTCATTTCAAATGTTCAGAGATGTTTCATTTGCATATTTATAAACTGCTGTTTTCTAAACGTTGTCCTTACTTCTCTATGCATCCTAATGCATAAATGTTAACTTACGATTTAAATGCTTCATCTTGACCTCTCTAACTTTGCACTGTTACAGAGACCTTCACAGGCATTATCTTCAGAGGGAGAGCATTCGTGGTGCAAAGGTAAGGGCACAGTGTCTCAGTGAAGGTGTGTGTGAAGGTGTGCATGTGTGTGTTCGTGTCAGGATCAGAAAACGACAGCTTTCCTTGGTCCCAGTCCAGATGAACCCTGATCCTCTGGAGCTTCCCTCTGACTTGGAGATCCGTGTATTTATTTATCGGGGAGAAGGCTCTGTAGCCCACATCGCTGAAGTCTACGCTCCACACCGGAGACCCCACAAACCCTGTCCTACAAACGGACTCTGCCAACACCCCGAGTTCCCAGTCTTTGTTGTCTCCGACCTCGACGTCCCAGCTGTGAGTCCCCGAGTTAAACCCCGAGCCCAGGACAGAATCCCAGTACGCGAACCTCTCCGGGTTTTCGGGAAGCTGCTGTATCTTTTCATGTCTCACGCTGGTCAGATCTCCAGAGAGGAGGAGCTCTGGATAGGCGGTGTTTGGATCCAGAATCACAGGACTGTAGGAGACCACGTCCTTCATCTTGTTCCAGATGTTGAAGGTCAGGTTGCCCAGGTGTTTGGCCACATCTATCAGAGCTCCTGAGAGCAGCTGTGGGTCCTCCAGCAGGAGGCGCTGCTGGACTCGTTCCACTGCGGCCTTGTAGCTGCTGAGGAATGAGACGTCTTCAGCTCTCAGCTCGGCCTCCGTGTGTCTGACCGCGTCTGAAAGAGCTGCTATCTCTCTGCTCAGAGCCTCCATCTTCTCCTTCATCATCTGACTCTTCTGCTCCTCTTCCTCCTTCAGAGCAGAGATCCTGGCCTCCTCTTCCTCCTCTAGAAACTGGTGGAGCTTCTTGAACTCTCCCCTAATCTGCCTCTCCGTGCATTGAGACTGGACCTTGATGTGTTTCGCCGTTTGATTGAAGTTCATTTTAACTTCGTTAAAAACCTTTAACTTGTCCCGTAAAGGTTCCAGGGACTTCCGCAGCTCCTCCCTGTGATCCTGCGCCGCTTCGCCGATGGGTCTGAACCTGTGGTCGCTGTGGATTTTCGCGTCTCTGCAGACGACACACACTGGCTGCTGATGGTCCAGACAGAAGAGCTTGAACTTCTCCGAGTGCAGCAGGCAGAGTACGGCAGACGCTTCCGGGGCTCCCTGACCTCCCTGACTTCTTCTCAGCGAGAAGGTCTCACACAGGTTCCTCAATGCCAAGTTGCGAGGCGGATCCCTGCATCGAGACACCGTCCGGCAAACCGGACACTCGTGGACCTGTTTCCCCGTCCACCAGCTCTGCAGACAGGCTCGACAGAAGCTGTGGCTACAGGACAGGAGGACCGGGTCTTTAAAGACGTCGTGGCAGGCCGGACAGCAGAAATCCTCCTCGGACTCAGAAGCCATTTTTCTTACTCAGTCACGCTGACAACGCAGCAGCCGGACGGGGGATGGTGCCTGCTGGTGTTCGGGTCAGCCCCAGATACCCCAGATACCCCAGATACCCCAGTACTCCCAGATACCCCAGATACCCCAGTACTCCCTCATGGATGGCTCCGCTCGGTGGAAGTCTAATGTCGGTCGGAAGGCGGTTCTTAAGGTCTCTGTGTCTCTTGTACGTGTAGCAGGCTGAATGAGTTGTATTACCTGTCTCAGGTGAGTCACACAACAGGTGGAGCCCTGAAGGACCACAGCTCCTCCCTTGTGTTCTCACTGTGGGTACATTACTGTCTCTCTCATTCACTTCCTCTGTGTTTGTCTCTGTAAAGTGCACAGTTTAATCCTGCAATCGGTACGAGCAGATCTTTTATATGTCGTACAAATGAAGAGTGTCACTAAACATTTTATTGATGTGTTCAGTATCAACATTTTTCAACTTGCCAGATACGATAATCAACAACGTTATTATTAAAAATGTAATCTGAATGACATAACATGACAAATATATATTTGCTGTTGCAAACTATTTAATGTCCCTTTTGGAATATTTTGAGAGATCAAATTAAATCTCTGAACAATTTGATCAAATAGCCCTTAACTATTATGCCTTCAATTATTATAGTCAGTGTTAGTTATTATTAAGTTATACCTGCTCAAATATTCCTTTTTACTGGAAATAAGTTTAATAACTGAAAACATGTCACTGTGCCTCTGCTGTGTATTCAAACAAATGTAGAATCCATGTTAGCTCCAAACAAAGTGACGCGTCGGTACGACTTGAATAGTTTAAACATAAACATAAAAACTTGCATTTAACCTGAATCATCTCCACCTCAAAAAGGAGAAGCTAAAAGAAATGACTGGACCACTCATTACGCTTTATTGATCCTCAAACCGACTAATATTACAATATCTCTGATCTCTGGAAGATTTGGTAACAAAAAAAAGCTTTTCACTATATTCGTGGACAAGTGTGTCTCCGTCTCCGTCTCCGTTGCTTGTGAGCGGAGACGGGGAGTTGACACCCGAAGCTGGACGCCTCCGTGCCGCTTGCCACAGGACCTGAAATGATCCCAGCGCTCGTTGACATGCACCCTGCTGCGGCTGTCTGTTTCTTCAGGGCAGTCAGGTCGTCTTGGCGTCGAGCCTCGCGTCTTCAAAAACCTGGAGAAGCTGTTACTGCGGAGCCCTAAGCCCGGCTGAAATCCCCGCGTGGCATGCCGCGGCGCCTCTGCCAACGCCGGCCTCCCTGCCAGCCGAGAGACTGTTGTTACTGTACCGTGAGGGGTTCGGGTTGTGAGCAGGCGTTGGTTGTTGAGAACCTGGCAGAGCTTTGCGGCGGCACCTGGAGTGTCCAGGCGTCACGCGGTTCTGAAGAATAGGCCGGCACAGGCGCCGGCATCGGGGCTGGCAGGGCCTTCTTCAAAAACAATTAGGCCTTTGACAGCAACCAGATAGCAGCTGGAGGATCAACTCTGGCAGAGACAGAGAGGAAGGAAGCCAACTGACTTACCACCCCGGTGAAATCACTTTTTTTTGGAGATGATGGTTCAGAGAGGAGAGGGGCCTCTGGATCTTAGCAATTCCCTTTGTCTTCTACAGAGCCCCCAAATCCAATCCCAGAAGATAGTAATTCATCCTCTTGTGTGCACGAGAAAAAAGAAGATCTTTCAGGACTTTGACGGCTCGTAGAAAGACTCTCGATCTATTGTGAGCGACAAAATAACATCATCTGCATACAAAGTAATATTGTTAATATCATGTTATGACACTGTGTATATTTGCATCCTCCTTCTAGACATTGATTACTAAACGGACCTACTGGGGGCCAATTTGGCCTTGACCTACAAAATGTTGACAACTCAAAGAGACACGTACCAACCAGGAAGAGACTTGAAATGACCACAAAGAAACATAAAACTACTAAAGAGACACAAAATTACTGCAAAGAGACAGAGGGCGACTACAAAGACACAAAGTAACTACAAAGAGACTCAAAATGACCACAAAAACACATAATACACCTACAAAGAATAGAAAATTACTAAAAAGAGACACAAGGCGACTACAAAGACACACAATAAGAGACATTAAATGACCACATAGAGACACGAAACAACTACAAAGAGGCAAAAAGTAACTACAAAGTGACCCAAAATTACTACAAAGAGACACAAAATGAACATAAAGATGCAAAAATGACTGCAAAGAAACACTAAACAACTACAAAGAGGCAAAAGGTAACTACAAAGTGACCACAAAATGACTACAATGCAACACAAAGTACCTACAAAGACACACAAAATGACCACAAAGAGATAATAAACAACTGCAAGGAGGCACTAACTAACTACAAAGAGACCCAAAATTACTACAAATGACCACAAAGAGGCACAAAATTATCACAAAGAGGCAGAAAAGACTGCAAAGAAACACAAAGCAACCACAGAGAAATGCCTAACGACTATAAAGAGACACAGAACAACAACAAAAAGAGGCGTAACATCTAAAAGCCTTGCAGAGACGTCGGGCAGGTTGTGCGGCCTTTTGCACGTCTGTTCCAAGAGGCCAGTTGTCTCATCATCAGCCGATGCTTATGGAGAGGATGGAGGGAGTGTTTTTGATAGAAGGCATATGCAGATATTACGGTGGCTGATCGTGCAATCATCCCCTGGAGGAGAGGATTGTGGGCTCTCTGCTGAGATTAACAGATTCAGGATTTCCTGAGCTGTGATTTCTGTTCATCCCCACTAGATGTCAGAGTTCACACGTAATCTGTTTTCATTCGTTTCTCCCTTTGCCATCTTGTTTTCTCTCTCATCTTCTCCTTCTCTAATCTCCCTTTGTCGTCTGTTTTCTCTCTGTCTCCAGCCTCCCTCTGTTCTCCTATTGAGGTATTCTCTGCTTTATTTCCTACTTTATTCGAGGGAAAGTGACCTTTGACTTTTTATATCTTTATGTCTGTCTTTCTGTCTGTTCTCTTTAACAAAGACCCAGAATTGTTTCCACTGAAATTAACTACAAACCTACTTTTGTATGAAATGCTGTACCAGATGCTGTTTCCTCTTCTGGTGTTCCAGTTTAAATCAGTGAGCTGTGTGTTTGCTATGAATTAATGTGAATATCTTACCAGAGTGCCCTTAAGAAAGACACAGAATCCCCATTCGGTGTCCTTCGATTGACCTCTGATTGATGACATCATTGTGGGATGAAGCCTCGTTAAAGCTCTCTGTTATTGTTTTCATGAGACTACATTTACCATCATCCCTTGCAAAGAGAACGCGAGGCAAAATGTTTAACTCCGGCAGCGGATTGGTTGGAAATCTGCATCAAGTTCTGAGCAAGAAGACTGTCAGTAAACATTGCCTGCCTTCAAAATAAAAGCATAAAGGTGTCACTGGCAAAAAGAGATAGATAGATAGATAGATAGATAGATAGATAGATAGATAGATAGATAGATAGATAGATAGATAGATAGATGGATCCATCTGTGTTCTAGAAACACAAAACATAAGTATGAAGTACGTCACGTTTCAGTTAAAGTCGGCTACATTAGCATCAACATATATTAAAGTGCCAAAAGTAAAAGTGCATAATGCATAATGCAAAATGTCCCATTTCAGAATTTCAGGATTATGATTATTGATGCATCAACGTGTTCATTGACTCGATGTTGCAGCTGGTAACGATGCAGCTCATTTTAAATACGTTAATCTCCTGTGTAGCTTGACATTTAATAACATACTTTATGAATCAATTTACATTTTGTATAAACAATCAAAATCTGAAAACTAGTAAACAAAGCTGTCAAATATATGTAGCGGAGTAAAAATAACTGTATTTGCCTCTAAAATGTGGTGGAGTCGGTTAAAAGTAGCATTAAAATGGGAATACCCAAGTTAAGTATCAGTACCTCATATGTGTACAGTGCAGTACCTTTGTTACTTTCCACATTTCATTTTTTTTCTTCAGATTTAGACATGACGTCATGTGCACCGTTTTTTGGCAGTAAGGTATTTTACTTTGAAATCCACATGGAAGAAACGCGTGGTAGGGGAGGGGCAGGGCTGTATGGGCGCTTTTATTTTGTAAGGTTACACCGGAAGCAGTTTGCTTTGTCGGGGTTTCTCCGTGTAACTTTACGCTCGTGCCGGACCCGCCGCCACACTGGACTCGGACTGAGCCGAAACCGCGTGAGTAAAACCCGCGACCCGCCGGGTCCCGCAGCCCGCGCGCCGCCGCGCGTCGGACCGCGAGGCTGCGGGACAACATCCGGAGAGAAAAACATATGAATCTTTAATTAAAATGTGAAGTGTCGAACAGACGAGTAATGGAGGCTGGAGAGGAAATCAGAGGCCTGTAACAGTTTGATCTGCACAGGGAGGAATTATGCTCAGAGGGACTTATTATTATTATTATTATTATTATTATTATTATTATTATTATTGTGAGGCTATGTGACGTCAGCAGTGCAGGAAACAGCTGTTTAATTACACTAAATAAAACAATGCAAGTGAATGTTTCTCACTCTGGTGGATGTGGAGGAAAGTGTGGTGAAGTTTAGTGGGATCACTTGAGCTTCTCTCGTGTAAAAGAAACACGTGAGTGTGATCTATAATAATATATGATCTATAATAATGTGCCTGAGGTCCTTTTTTAAAATCTCCTCACTTCTCCGTAGGATGGTCGTGTTTGTATTATATTACAGACAAAGGTGTGTCTCCCGTATGAAACCGGAAGGATTAACCGATTAGTGTAATGAAAGAAAAGGATTTTAATTAATTTGATAATTGATTTATCACAAACCTCACAAAAATAAAATACTAGTTAGTAGAAGCATGGTGTCATATTTCGGGGACTTTGGTGAGTCCAGATGAGATTTGTTTAGTTCCAGTAGCTGCAGGACCTTTAAAAGTTGTTCTGTAATAAATTAATGTAAAGGAGTAAACAGGCCAACAGAGAGGAGGGGGGGGAGGGGGGGGTCCCCTCCTTAGAAATGTTGTGTAATTTGGGAAATTGACGCTCAAAAGTAGTTTTCCTTCTACGATGACTCATATTACACATTCTGTTCCCAAAGCAGTAAAAAAAAAAAAAGGAAATTACATTTAAAAGGATTTTCCATAATCTGAAACACTTGGACCATAATGTTGGGAGATGAAAATGTAAATGATTATTTACATAGTGTGTGAGTGTGAGTGTGAGAGAGAGAGAGAGAGAGAGAGAGAGAGAGAGTTAACAGCCAATGAGGAAAACAGATGCAGAAGTCACAACAATGGAGCTTTGAATCTGACCTCAGATCTCCTTTTTTTTTTCTCCATTGTTTTATTTTATTTTTGTCACATGACGAGTGTCCCGTTATCGACTCATTGTGGCTCCTGCACTTAAGAGGTGTGACGGGACGCTACATGCTAATATATATATATATATATATATATATATATAAACAGTTGTACTGTGCGTTCCAATACTCACACTACCAGACTATTTAAAGATTTAGTATGATCAAATCAAAACAGGAAGTTCTACTAGCTTTACCTTATTTACTTTAGATATATGAGCAAGAGGGTCAAAGGTCAAGGTGCCATGTTATGAGGAAGTACGTCCCGATTGAATGCACACTGCATGCAAAGGTACATACCTGCTGCAGTGTGTACTAAACACACAGAGAAGAGGTGTGACAAGATCTCATGGCAGGGTGTTGAAATACATCACGGATGATTTAAGGACATTCAGCGCGTCACCATCACCCGTTCGAGGAAGAAGGGCGTCGTTATTGCCCGTTTAATGACTTACAACTGGTGATGTCATACATGCTAAGGTAGCTAATAGTCACGAAGAGCTTTGGATACACGGATAGCAGGTCCAATCCAAATGAGTTGATTTGATTAATAATCTGATTCATAAGGTATCAAGACTGTGTGTGTGTGTGTGTGTGTGTGTGTGTGTGTGTGTGTGTGTGTGTGTGTGTGTGTGTCCGATCTCCTTCTTGTAGCAACATGTTTCTTCTGAGGGCTTTAAAAAGGCTCTCAGCCACAAACCTAAACATGTAACTGGTATAATGTGTGCAGACGTAGAATAGAATATATTGGCCTTTTTTAGTCTTTGTTGCATTTCAAATCCAGATGTGCCGACATACAGAGCCACCAGAACAAAAAGTGTCAACATTGTGATATTTCATGTCCATTTAGGTTATTTTACTACCAACGTGCAGCTTTAAAGTGAAGCTACGAGTTGTTGTGAAAGGTGTCGCCCTGTCCCGCCTCCCGCCAGCGTCCCTGTGATGCCCCAGGCCGGCCGAGCTGCTCGGGGTTGCGATGCCTTATGTGGACCGACAGAATCGCATCTGCGGCTTCCTGGACATCGAGGAGAACGAGGGCAGCGGGCGCTTCCTCCGCCGATACTTCATCCTGGACACCCAGCAGGGCAGCCTGCTGTGGTTCATGGACAACCCGCAGGTGAGAGGGGGAGATGGGGAGAGGGGGAGATGATCAGAGAGGCAGAGGGTGAGAGGGTGACGGAGGAACGCCTCTGCCGCCTGTGGAAATTCTTGTTTGATTAGTCATTGCGTAAAGCGTCCTCACCATGCGAGCACACGACTGCGTCTTGAAGTACTCCTCACGCCGATCGATACTTCTAACTGTGGTACTTTTAACTTCTAACTGTGGTACTTTTAACTTCTAACTGTGGTACTTTTAACTTCTAACTGGTACTTTTAACTTCTAACTGTGGTACTTTTAACTTCTAACTGTGGTACTTTTAACACGTGAACTAACTTTGTTTTGTTCATCTCCAAGTGATGGAAGGATTTCTTCCCCTTGAGGCAGTGATTCCGAACATCCGCTCCCAATGAAAAGCTACTTGCAGAGACTTGAAACCTGCTTCAGGGAGATAATCCTCCACATTTAGTTTCTTTATCTTCCTAGAAAAAGTCAAGTAGTTATCGGTGCTGCAAACGAAACAACAGGCTGTAATTAAAGTCTGTACTAAAAACTCTCTGATTTTTTTCTGCTTCACTTTATCAAAGTCAAGCTTTGCAGAGAGAGTGTTCACATATTGTGCTATGATTTGGAAGAGGTTTAAACCTGCAGCTGCGTCATTCCAAAGGGAGAATCATCCTGAAAGGGATTTGTTTTGGGGGGCAAACCTGAAATTTTTTCATTTTTGCTGTGTGCCATCTTCATTTACTCTTAACCAGTAACATATATATATATATATATATATATATATATATATATATATACTGATATTTACACATCTGAACTCATAACACCAACAATTATTCAAATAGACCTTGTGGTTGCAGAGATATACTCTTTTTAGTTCGGGTATGCAATTTTCGAGTGGAGGCCTAAAAAATAGGTTTGTGTTTTAAAATGTTAACGTGTAAGTCTGCAGTAAATACAATAAACCAAAATACAGTCAGAAAGGTAGGAGATGCGTTCGCAGAAGAAGCTCGGGTGTTTTTAGCAACTGGGATTCATAAGATCTAAACAGGAAGTTGTGAACTGAACACAGATTGTATTGCAGTTGGTTTGAAGCGGAGAGCGACGAGTCGTCAGCGTCATGTTCGAACCGAGCGGACAAATAGGAACCAGAATAGAAAATGAAAACGTTATCGGTCGTAGTATTTAGATTCCCCACAGCCGGGGAATTCCTCAAACACGGCAGCAGATACCAAACACTTGCAGCTGGTGTTGATATTATTTTAAATCATGTTTGTAACATTTCCTCTCCAGAAGTGCTTCTTTTTTTAAATATTTTTTTAAACAAAACTTTGACGCTGCTTTCAGTTTTTAGCGCTCTTACAACGATGATATGGACATATTGTACGTAACTTTAGTACGTCGTCAACATTAATGAGCAAATTCCAACTATAATAAAACATAAATTAACAGAAAAAAGCTGCTGAAGTTCTTATTTTATGTGTATAAAGACCTTTGTTTGATAGTTCATTGGATTGAACATTTACGACATGATTCTGAGTTGTGATATACGTATATATACAATAACAAATACTCTTGTTAATATTGTGATATATATATATCACCCATCCCGAGTGTTGTAAGAAACTTAATCCTTGTTTTCCGATAATAAAACGAGTATTATACTTTTGTGTTTGTTCAGAATCTGCCTAAAGGGGCCGAGAAGGTGGGATCTCTGAAACTCACCTACATCTCCAAGGTCAGTCCTCACACACACACACACACACACACACACACACACACACACACACAGTCCGAGATGGGTAGCTGTCGGACCCCGGTCTGATGCTACGCTGTGATTGGCCAGTCTGTGTTTGAAGGGCGGGGCTTAGTGAATGGTCGTTTTAATGCGTCTCTCCGGGACATTAAAGGGACATTACTCTCCTTTCTGTCTTTCAGGTCAGCGATGCCACCAAACTCAGACCAAAGGCAGAGTTCTGCTTTGGTAAGTTCATCTTTATTTACTTCTGCCTGTCGTCCCCCCCCGCACCCCTCCCCCCCTCACCTCACCTCACCCCCCTTTATTTTTAATGGTCTTGAGGCCCCATTGTTCCAAATGAAAGGAAGAAAGGCCACGAAATACACTGATATTTGAGACAATGGTGAGCTTCCAGCTTTGTGGTACAGTTTGCGTCCCTTTTCCTCTTTCAACATGACAGCCCCCCCCCCTGAACTGGAAGAGCCAGACCTGATCACCCACCTGAGTGTTAGACCTCACTGGGGCTCTGCAGCCACGTTAAACATCTGGAGGAACGACTGAAGCCAGAAGAGAGGAGACTGTTAGAGCAGCACATTAATGTCCATGTCCTGCTGTCCCTCCTCCTCTCCTCCAGCCTTTTCTCCTTCCTTTCATCCTCTCCCATCCTTCATTCCCCCTCCTTCCTTGTTTCCCTCCTTCTTTTCCTCTCTCGTTAAATTTATTTCCTCTCTTTTGTCCCTCACTGCTCGTTGTGGTTCCTCTGGTGGCCAACCTCTGGTGTTTTGTCACTCAATGGGAGGAAACTGTACAATGACTCTGCCCTGTGTATTTGCATCTGGATGGGATGTTAACACACACACACACACACACACACACACACACACACACACACACACACACACACACACACACACACACACACATCCTCTGCCTCTGAGATCCCAGAAGCCAGCTGATATTTTTAGATCATGATTTGCATGAAGCTGCTGGTATTTTTCTTCTTCCTCTTGTGTTTTCTCCTCAAATGTTTCAAAGTAAGAAGAAGGCAACGACCAACTCGTTTACATTTCCATCTCTTCCCGTCTTCCCCGTCTCTCTAGTTGTAAATGCAGGAATGAGGAAGTTTTATCTGCAGGCCAACGACCAGCAGGACTTGGTGGAATGGATCAGTGTTCTCAACAACGCCACCAAGATTACTGTGAGCCTCACACACACACACACACACACACACACACACACACACACACACACACACACACACACACACTCTGATGGATCAATAGGTGACCCTGTTTCTCCTGCTGTAGTCTTCTGCCTCAGGCTGCAGCAGATGGAACATTACCCATCAGGCCAGAGAGATAAAGTTGAGTTCAGGCTTAACGGAGTGTAAAGCTGCAGCTGTCCGTGGTCCTGAAAGTTATTCATTATTTCACGCTATGAATCACATTTAAACGTTTTGTTTCACTGATGACTTCAGGCGTCGTGTGGCTTTTTCCATCCAAGTGCTCATTAATCTCCTAAAACAGCTGGTCTCTGTAGTTTTTTATTTTTTATTTAAACAAACAGGAGGAAATAGTGCATTTGTTGGGGACTATTTTCAGCAACGGACTAATCCACATTTGGTCCAAGTAAACAACAGTGTGTGTTCATGTTAATGAAGGAACTCGTTGATGTTTGGTTCGAGGTTAAGGCTGCTGATATGTTACGTTTTGCTTTATTGTCAACAAGTTGCACAACCAACAGTGAATCGATCCACTACCAAGGATTATGTGTGTATCCTCTGTGTCATGGAGCTCCATTGTTGTCCAAAAACTATTAAACACACATCCACCTTAAAAAAAAAATGTAAAAACTAGATTTAATATAGACGCAAGCAGCAATGATCAGAGTCCAAGTAGATTTTGATTTGTTTCATGGGACTAGATTTGTAGCTATTTTGATTAAAATGAATTGGCTCGTATAATTGAAACAGATTTATTGATTAAGCATTATTTTTTAAAGATCAACAAAGTCCGCAAGTGAGCCTGACAAAGGTTGGAGACCCAACGGTGCATCGAATTTTTAGAAAAAGTCCCACAATTTGACATATTTAGAGCAAAGATGCAGATGAATTGAAATCATTTTGACTCTGAGAAACATACGATTAGCGTTAGTTTGAGGTCAGTGAGTGTCAGTTTTTGTGCCTGAGCATTGGGTGGAACTTGCAACTCACCTGCTAATATTTCTGACTTTTGATCGAAATGTTTTTTTGCCACACGGAGAAAGATGAGAAGAAAACATAAACTGGTTTAAAACACAGACTGTCACCCTGTAGCCCCGCCCCTTAAGCATCCCCTGCTTTATGGTCTGTTTGACTCTAAATGGACCATAATTTACTAAATGAACATCATGCTGTATTGAAGAAGACTTGAAACTAGAGATTGAGACATAAACTCATGTTTACAATGTTTACTGAGGGAATAAATCAAGAGAGAAGTAGAGTCATTTTCTATAGACTTCTATACAACCAGAGGAGTCGCCCCCTGGTGGTCAGGAGAGAGAATGCAGCTTTAACACATGAAGGTTTGACTTCTATACAACCAGAGGAGTCGCCCCCTGGTGGTCAGGAGAGAGAATGCAGCTTTAACACATGAAGCTTTGACTTCTATACAACCAGAGGAGTCGCCCCCTGGTGGTCAGGAGAGAGAATACAGCTTTAACACATGAAGCTTTGACTTCTATACAACCAGAGGAGTCGCCCTGTTGTTGCGACTGTTGTTAATCTCTTGTTGTGTCTTTAGGTGCCAAAAGCAGGCGAGGGCCAGACAACGGCCCACACAGAGACTCCCCAGGAAGTACTCGGAGCCATGAAACAGGTCTCCTACAAGACTGAAATCATAGGAGGAGTCCCCATCACCACTACAACACAGGTAACGCACTCACACTGCCGTGGGTGTTGCCTGAGCAGCTGCTAGCAGCAGCAGCTTAGCAGGTCTGGTCCTGTCGGTGTTGGTATGCAGCCACAAACACGTGACCCAAAGACAGACAAGTGGCGGCTGGTTAAAGTGTCGGGACTTGTTATGGTGCTCATCTGATGATCCACGTTGCTCCGTATTTACTGGTTGTGTAAATAAGCAACTATTTGCTCAAATGTGCAACATGTTAAAACAAATGTTTAGTTTTATAAATATTATGAGGCGATGTTCCACATTATAGTGTGTGTGTGTGTGTGTGTGTGTGTGTGTGTGTGTGTGTGTGTGTGTGTGTGTGTGTGTGTGTGTGTGTGTGTGTCTTATAGGAGCAGGGGGAGGGGCAGATTGAGGTGGAGCGTGGAGGTTTGAAGCGGGGTCAGAATCAACTGCCCTACTTCCTGTCCAGAGGAGTGCAGGACCAGGCCGTCATCAAGGCCGGATACTGTGTTAAACAGGGGGCTTTGGTGAGAGTTCACACACACACACACACACACACACACACACACACAATACCTGCTCGTAAGACTGAAGTCGTGGTTATTGATCCTGATCTTATTTCAAACATCAGCACTCTACCTTCAGACAGAGTATCAGAGTTGTTTTTGATCAATACCTCAAATTCAATCAGCAGAAAAGTTAAACCAAAATTAAACCAAAGTTATCCAAAAACATACCAATAAAACCAAGACGACACCGACTTCATTAAACACTCGCGATGACGATATCAAGCATGCAATCTCACTAACGGAAAAAAAGACCACAAGATGGTCACAATTTAGTTAAAAACAATACAAATCCATATCTCTTTATTTTCGTCACCTTCCACCCTCTCTCTCCGTCTCAAACACACCGCTCAGTCCGTCTCTTCTTGTTCGTTAATGTCGCATTCATATTCATCTTCTCCATTGAAGAATGATGAATGTTTCATTAACGATTCCCTACTTTCTCACACATTTTTTTGTCTTTTTATCGGCTCCCCCCGCGATACCTGTTTTTCGTTTTATGAGACGTTGTATCGGGGGAAAATTAAAGAAGAGTACTTCAATTTGTCTTGTGTTGTTGTATTTTAACATATTTTGATGAGAAGTATTTTTTATCGGGTACATTATATCGGGTAAAATATACCCGACGTTAGTGATGGTGTTACTAATTGTTACGTTAGTGTTCCAGGCTTCAGACGAAGAGGAACCATTCAGCTCCAACACGGTGGAACGAACTCCCACTCATCGTCGCATCCGCTGAGTCAGCTTTTACAAACCCACTTGAATAGTTTTACAACCTTTTAGGTTTTTTGTCCGTCTGAGAGAATCTTGACTTTCTGAACCTCCGTGTGGATATTAATGATCTCCAGAGCACGACAAGTCTTATCACCCAGTTCATCAGGATGTTATTTGCTTGGTCCAACTCTTTACGTTCGTTGGGTGTAATTTTGTTGAAACTAGGAGGCTAAACTAACAAATACGTCGATGTGTATCGCTCTGCTCCTCTTCCTCAGATGAAGAATTGGAAGAGGAGGTACTTCATGCTGGAAGAAAACGCTCTCAGCTACTACAAATCTAACCTGGTGAGAAAATATGTGTTTAGTTATTTGAGTGAACTGATCCTGAAAAGAAGAACTAAAAGAAAAGAATAATGTTACGGCATGTTACGGCAGAGAGGTGTGTGTGTGTGTGTGTGTGTGTGTGTGTGTGTGTGTGTGTGTGTGTGTGTGTGTGTGTGTGTGTGTGTGTGTGTGTGTTGCCCCCAGTTAGTTGTATGTCTCTACACGCAGCGGCATGTGTCCTGAATACCTCCACATATGATCCACGTGTCGAAAGATTAGCGAGTCCTAACCGCGGTCTGTGCACATACACGGACACACCCGGTATGTGTGTGTGTTCATGCCTCTATATTTTCCATTGTAGGTATTAACCCGTTAAGTCCTATCCATTGGAAAATAAGATACTGGCATGAATCAGGAACAGCTCCTCGACCTCAAGGCTTACATGCATATTTGGTGAAAATAACATTGGTGAAATAATAGCATCGAAAATGAAGTTCAACTGCTTTGTTTCCGCTGTGTGTTTCGAGTCGAGACACAACTTGCTTCTACATTTACAAAGTTTCCATTGTTAAAAGACTTCTTAATAAGAGTTTGGACAAAAGTACTAAAGTTGGTTTTAGACAGTGTGACATTCAAATCTTCTATAAAATATAAAAACAGCTCAAGTCATTGTGAAAGATTGAAAACTATACTTGTACATTCATAAGGAGAAACACTAAGAAAAGTGTGAGTTGCTGCAGGTTTCAAAGGTATTTTCCTTGAAAAACTCCCCTTAATGTTGCTCAACATAGAAATGCAGAAGTCTCTTGGATGATTTCACAATACTAGGTTTATTTTCTGACTAACCGATTTCATGATTTTAATTTAGATTGGTAAACTGGGTGGCTCTTAATGATATCACTCCCCAGCAGGTCGGCTGAATTCATCCCAAACTGACTCAGAGTCTGAAGGTGAAACTGATTTAAACTGATGAATTTTTACCCTGAAATGACACGACACTATAAAACTCATTTAAAATTAACACTAACTCAAAATATAAAGTTTTGCTCCACAGCTGCCAGCCAATTAAACCTATGATGTCACGAAAGACACAGTAAATGTTATTAAAACAAACTGTGTATAATCTCAATGTACTGACTCTAATATCACCTAAAAAGTCTCGCGACATAATTTCAGCTAAAACCTTCCAAACAGCTGCAGAAGTCTGAAACGAGACGGGGAAATAAAATGCAGTTCCCCACACGAGCGCTTTCACTAGCCTATAATTGTAAATAGTGATCTGTGATGAGTCAGTGACAAGAGGAGGAATGCCAGTGTTGTCAAGCTTCATGTGTTAAAGCTGCATTCTCTCTCCTGACCACCAGGGGGTGACTCTTCTGGTTGTATAGAAGTCAAAGCTTCATGTGTTAAAGCTGCATTCTCTCTCCTGACCACCAGGGGGTGACTCCTCTGGTTGTATAGAAGTCAAAGCTTCATGTGTTAAAGCTGCATTCTCTCTCCTGACCACCAGGGGGCGACTCCTCTGGTTGTATAGAAGTCTATAGAAAATTACTCTACTTCTCTCTTGATTTATTCCCTCAGTAAACATTGTAAACATGAGTTGATGGTCTCAATCTATAGTTTCAAGTCTTCTTCAATACAGCATGATGTTCATTTTGTAAATTATGGTCCATTTCAGAATCACCATAGTCACACAATAACACAAACAACCTGATCCATCTCGAGCACACCTGTTGTGAAGTCTGTGTGTTATTGTTTCCTCTCTCCTTCCTTGCAGGAGAGGGAAGCGCTGAGAGTCATCCCGCTGAAGGAGATTCACAAAGTCCAGGAGTGCAAACAGAGGTCAGTGTGCGTTCTTGTTAGCAGGTGAATATGTGCTGCAGCTCATTACTAATAAATGCTGCTGCATTGTCCCTGTTTTCTATCGTGCAGTGAGCTGATGATGAGGGACAACCTGTTTGAAATGGTCACCAGCTCCAGAACCTTCTACATACAGGTAACAAACCGGGAAGATCTCAGCAGCTATTGGTTGGATTCAGGCGGCAACTTCCGGTTCTGCTGAGTCAAGCCGATGCGGAAGTGTCTTAAAACCGGCATTCTCTCTCCTGACCACCAGGGGGCGACTCCTCTGGTTGTATAGAAGTCAAAGCTACATGTGTTAAAGCTGCATTATCTCTCCTGACCACCAGGGGGCGACTCCTCTGGTTGTATAGAAGTCAAAGCTTCATGTGTTAAAGCTGCATTCTCTCTTCTGACCACCAGGGGGCGACTCCTCTGGTTGTATAGAAGTCAAAGCTTCATGTGTTAACCCTTGTGTTGTCATCATCCGCGTATCCCTCCCTTTGCCACGGGTCACTCTGACCCGCATGCATATGTGTGTATACCTTTCCGCCCCCCTTAGTACGCACATACAGGACAGTATTGGAGTGCACAGCCTTTGCAGATGTATGTCTTACACCTGTAGCACACAGTGTGTGTTTTACAGTCCTTCTTTGGTGGGCAGATCTGACACCTCTTCCGCTTTCTTGCCTCGGGTGGCACGGCGGCTGGGGTGGTTGGGTCGGATGTGGCCCAACCAGTTTTTTTTAGTATTCTCAAAAAAGTGCATTTTTCAGATAAGAGGTTTTGCTCTTTGGCCATGGATATATTCAAGTCTATTCAATTCAATGCAATTCATTTTGTATTGCCCAATCTCACAACTTACAAATTTAATATATAATAGAAACAGACATACACATTTGCACGCTTGCGGGTCATTGTGACCTGAGGAAAACGGGAGACATGGGGATACACACACACACACACACACACACACACACACACACACATATGCACGCGGGTCACTTTGACCCAAGGCAACGGGAGGCTTGGGGATATATACACACATATCTATGCGGGTCAGAGTGACCCGAGAACAGCGGGCCGGTTGGGATACATACACATATGCACGTGGGTCACAGTGACCCGAGGTTAACGGGCGGGGTAATATCTCGGAGAAAACGCAACCGCTGGGTCAGAGTGTCTTAGATAATTAGAAAAAAAACAGAAAGTTTTAAAAATCTACATTTGATTAAATATTTAGCAGCCAAATAATCTACGAGATATTCAATCTTCATTTCTTGATAATTATTTTAGTAATTAACATCTTTCTTTACAGATCTTGTACAAAGGCAGCAAAGTAGTCTATGAACATGATATATGAGTTTACAGATAATTACAATCCCTCCTCCTAATAGTGGAGTCTATGTTCATATCTCTGAGTTCTTTTTGATTCCTCACAGTTAATTTTGTTCGTATGCCCTCTGGCGTTTCAGGGAATAATACAGCATGGAGATCAGAGAGTATAAACAAAGCTTTAGTCATGTTATGTTTTTATCTCTATATTTATTCTTTGCTGTTGTTTTACTGCTTCCTTTTAAGCACTTTATGCCCATGTTTTCACACCGTAACATTTATAATTATATTACTGCTTTGTGTATTTACAGAGGCCTTCTTTACCATCGTAGTTTAAATTTACCATTGAAAACCAAGAAAATATAGAGAAATGAAACATTAACATCCTCTCTCTCTGTGTGTGTGTGTGTGTGTGTGTGTGTGTGTGTGTGTGTGTGTGTGTGTGTGTGTGTGTGTGTGTGTGTGTGTGTGTGTGTGTGTGTGTGTGTCAGGCTGACAGTCCAGAGGACATGCACAGCTGGATTAAGGCCATCTCAGGGGCCATCGTTGCTCAGCGGGGACCCGGACGCTCCGCTAACACTGTAAGTATCCTGTTCATACTCAGCAAAATAACATGAATGAGCTCACGTTAAGAGATTTATTAACCAAGAGCAAAACCCGCACTACAGAAATGTACTCGTTTAGAACGGGAGTTCTTTTACATAACTTAATTTGTTCTTTATAATATAAAAAGAGCAAATAGAAACGCACATATTCATGATGTTAAAGATATATTCAAGATCATATTGAGTTAAAATCTTCCCATCAATCCCCATGAAGGAGCTGCATGTTGTAGTTCGTGTCTGATCAGGTGAAGTGGCTCCATCTTGTGGCAGAAGACGTTACTGCAGAAGAAAAACGGGTTTTAAACATGGAACATTTTAATAAGATTGTTTTCATTCATTCAGATTAAAAAACACATCTTTAGATCACTTAGATGCTTCAATCTCACATCATTCGTACTCTGTGTTTATGAATATAATGACGGTCAGTATATAACATGTCTCTTATTTTAATACTGTGTACAAGGTACCTCACATGTCGCACAGATTCAGGCCATGTTTTATCATTTTTTACCCTTTTTTTAGGAGTTTCACAACCTGATGATGATGATGATGATGGTTGAAATGTGTTTTCACGCCATGAAAAGTGTTTTTCTTTTGCACAAAACACCTTAAGTCTCTCTCTCTCTCTCTCTCACACACACACACACACACACACACACACACACACACACACACACAACCCCTATCTTTCTCTCTTCTTCCTCTTCCTCAGTGTCATCTGTTTGAAGAGTTTCCTCCCAAAACTACACAATCACCCACCAGAAGAAAAACGTTACAATCTTCAATACTGTAACAATATTAATAGTTATTTAATAAATGTAAAGCCGGCCAAAGAATGTTTAATGTTTAATCAATGAATGTGTTTTGGTTTATGTTGTTGCATTCTTTCTCTTCACTATAAATGAAATAATAGTTCTTGTATCCAAGTAGTTTCATGAGTAGATCCATGACATTTTAAAGGACTACTTCAGCATTCAAGACGGGCACATTTTCAGCATTTTACATCAATTTCATTCACTTTAAGAGACTTAATGCTGTCAACATCTGGTAAAAAAACAAAAGGTTGATTTAACTGTAGGGATTGTCTTCAGGGCAGAGAGGCCCCTGTGGATGGAGGTGTGGTGTTTTGGAAAGGAGCTCTTTACGTGTCTGTAACTGAGCTGTAAACTGTTGTTTTCAGATCCGTCAGGCCAGAAGGCTGTCCAGCCCTTGTATACAGAGGTATACGCCATTCTGCAGCGGTGAATGCAGCACGTATGTGACCCCATGCCCTCCCCCCTTAACTCCCCCCCCAATAACCCGCCAGCCTCCCCTTTGCCGAGCATTTAACCTGCAAACACAACAGCAGCTCTCTGGCTCTGTGTCCGTCTGAGGCCTTTGTTTTATTAACCAGAGTGCTCATCTCTCCTGAAACTACGAGCTGTACGGCTCCAATAGACTCACCATCTGCTGTTTAAAGCAGGGAAACAGCCCTCTAGAGTCACAGCTGGAGCCGGTCGACAGTTTGATGAGTTTGGCGAATTGTATTTGAGATGTCATCAGTTGCTCCTCAAAACGGGCAGAATGCCTCCAATACAAACATCTAGAAGTATGTGACTGCTGCATGAAGTATTCCTGGTAATTGCCCTTTGACCTGTATTTGATCCGAGCTTGTAGGTGTGTGAGCTTTCCTCAAGTTCTGATGTTCGTTTCATGGCTGAATGCTGTTTGTTGGCAGCATCGTCATCCTCCATCAAAACCCGCCCCGCCCTGACATCATTGTCTTCCTCTTGACACGCTGGTCCATCGACATTCCAGATTCTCTCTTCTTCTGACCTTTTTTTTAGTTGTGTGGACAAAATTATAGAGAGTTGGGTCAAACTCTTCTTTCCTTTTCATTCTCCCAACCTGACCAATCATCTCTGAGCTTTCCTCTATCTTTTCCTTATCGGTCTCCGCTTTGTTTTCTTCATGTTGTTCACATCTTGATAACATTTACAGAGTTCCTGACTCCCAACAGAACTTCACCAAACCTAATTCATCCTGAGCTTTTTCTTTTTTCCCGCTAACCCTCTGTGTCTCTCTGTATTTCCTGTGTGTGTGTGTGTGTGTGTGTGTGCTTTCCAGAGAGTGAGGTGTGACAGTGACGTACTAACCTTCCCCAAATGAGCCCCGCTGCCTACTTCCTGCCCCTCCCACCGCTGCTCATCGTCCAATCACCAAGACCCGCTGCCTCTCCGCTTCCTTAGCAGCCGCTGTTCGATTCCCACCCTGCTCCTTGGCGACCGCAGCGCCACTCGTCCGTACGTGTTGCTTTATGACCGCATGAACCCGTGTGTTACAGTCACAATTCACAGCGTTTTCTTTTGGACCGGTTCATGTGTAGAACTGGAATAATGGGAACGTCCTGATAAAACTTCTGTCATGTTGTCATGTGATCTGGCCGATACTTTTTACTTTCCTTACTAAGACAAAATGTTTGCTGAACTTCATTTCAACCCATAAAACCTGCATGTTGTTTTTTCTTCTTTTTGTCAAGTGAATGTCAATCAAATCACACGTCACAGTTTGTTGTCTAAATGTTTCCTTGATCACCAGAAAACAGACTTTGTAATCTGGTCAGTGACGAAAGGGTTTCTGTTAAAGAAGGGACTGATGCTAATGATGACGATTACACAGCTCACCCTGTTTGATACTCTGGTTTCTACAGACCATAAATCTGTCTTCTAGATATCATCTAATACTCACAGAAGCTCTGAGAGGCAAAAAAGAAGTAAAACATTCTGGGATCCATTTTCTAAATCTGATCTAAATAGTTTTCCCGCCTGACTGACTGGAGAATATGCGTGATTTAAAAAAAAAAAAAAAAAAGAAAGGTTTTGCCAGAATCATTTGTGTGTTTGTTGTTGACTCGTGAAGGTGTGAGGGTCCGCTCATCGCTGCTTGCAGCTTTAATAGGAAAACAATCCTGGCAAAACCTTTATTTCACCTGTTCTTGAGTCATAAAGAGGAAAGAAAACTGTTTCGATCATACATAGAAACTAGAATATTTATTTTCTCACTTCCCTCTCAGGGCTTCTGGATCACTACACATGAGAGACCAAACTTTAAGTTAAATAAGTTTTATGGTGAACAAGGTAACCTGCAGCTTAATCACTTTCCCAACAAAGACAGACTTTTCCCCTTTTTCCCTCTTATTTCCTCCTCCTCCACCTCCTCCACCTCCTCCATCATCATCATCATCATCATCATCATCATCATCATCGCTGTGCTCCCTCCATCCATCGTTCACAACCGTCTTTGTCTTCCGCCTCTCACTTCCTCTCTCCCCTCTCTCTCTCTCTCCAGGAACACAGTGACCACTCCTCTCCCTCCCCAACATCCTCCTCCACCTTCTATTACTCCGACCAGGAACTACACCACCCACAACCCTCCCCCAACTCCGCCTCAGCGGGCCCTCAGCTTCACGCTGGACACGCACCAGCAGGACAACTTCCTGGGCCTGCTGCCGTGGAGGCTGAGCGGCGTCCCGTCCGTGATGATGCCCCTCCCCCCGGCGCGCTCCCGCCTGTCGCTGCAGGAGACGGTGCAGTCGTCGAAGTAACGGAGGAGAACCAGTTGCCGTGGAATCGGCGCGGCCAAATCGCCCGGCTGGGGTTCGTTGGTGGCAGAGAGGAGGAGCTGAACAGTCGCGCCACTGAGAAATCTGACATGCAGATTACCCTGATTTGATGATGATGATGATGATTGACAATCTCTAAAGGACACAGGCACATACACACTTAAAACTGCTCTGTGTACTTAGAAAACTCCCTGAATGATCCTTCTAACAAACTTCGTGGGACCATTGTTTTGTATGTGTATGCACATGTGGAATAGGACTTTCTTCCTCTGCTGTTTCTTCCTTCACTTTCGTCTTCCCGGTTATTATTTTACAAAGTCTCGCTGCTGGTAAAGAAAAAACACGTTGTCATGCAAAGAGAAAAACAAATCTGTGATGTTGGACAGTGAAGCTTTTGATATGTTTCAGTAGCGTAAACGCCATGAACCCAGCTCATCGCATCAACGATGGGCTGGTTTCGTGATTCAAGTAAGAGACGGACGAACCAAAGTCATGTGTGTTTTTTTACAGCAGCAGCTCCGATGTGACGGCTTCAGAAAGTGGAACTGTCCGTTGGTGTCGCCGCTGCTGAGAGACCGACTAATCCAGAACCTCGGGTTGTTTCTTAAGAGCATCCAGCTCGATGTTAAAACCTCTTTCCTCCTAATTACCGTCTCTTCTCTCTCTTCTCCAGTAGAAACGTCATCCTGTCAAACAAATGTTTTAGCGCATTAGAGCTCCAAAGTCAAGATTCACTGATGCTGCATTTCTGGGGATGTCTGCACATTGTTTTCATCTTATTGACCAAGACATTTCCTGCTGATGTTGCATAGAATTCTGGGGAAAAAACTCAGAGATTTTAATGTCATGAATTCTGTACGAATGATTCTGCAATTCTTTTTGATTAAAGTCACAAATTTACAAGAAGATAGTTGTACTTGTGTCAAAAAAGGAATATTCATATTCGCTGAGTTGCACCACCCGATTGTGATGATGCCAGCTTTCAACCTTAACCCCTAAAATTGACCACGTATACCAAAACTTTCAGACCAGAGATGCAGATTTAACTATCAGCTACCATCAATCTGCTTGGTTTTTAAAATGATCTTCATGAATTCAATAACTTTCTAAATCCATAGAAGATAATAAATCGATCAACTGAAGCAAAAACCTGAAATTGACCAAACTAGTGTCGTATGACGCTGACAGTAAAACCTTTAAACTGTGAACCTTGAAAGGAGACGACTCGGCATTAATAAAAGGACTGGAGTGTTGAGGAGCTGCTTTTTATTCCCTCACCTCCTGCGCTGCACCTTCACGTCACCGTTCTATTGTGACTCACCAGATGTCGATGTATTTGTGTTATTGTTTTTCGCTCAAAGATCTCCCTCATATTGATGATTTGTTAACCTGTACATTTAGTTGTAGCAGAAGCTCATCAGTATGTAATGTCATCCAGTTCTCGCCCTTTCGCCCAGTTCCTTGTACATAACACCACTAGCATCTCCAAGGTCCCAGCATTGGCCTTTGGTGATGCAGCAGACAGAGGAGGAAGAGGCCGGCCAAGAATGCAGCTTTAAGACATGAAGCACTGTTAGCGTGTACTGATTGGATGCCTGGTGGCGCCTCAGGAAGAATTCAGCCAACAACTTCTCTCGTGCTGGTACCAGATTTATTCTTTGGTCACATGCAAAGTTACCAGCGCTGTAATTGCAAAAGCAGGGAGTCCCTCTGTCAACACGCAGGTTGAGAGGAAGGAATACCACGAAAAGACGGATGTTCGGCCCTTTCATACACAGATTTCGTCACAGGTTTGTATCGGACCATCCTGACCTCTGGTTGGCTCTGATCTGAAAAGGGGGAGAACAATCCCACCTTTCCTCACCAGACTGGCATGTGCAACGGTCTGTCTGCTTCTCTACTGTAAATATACTGATAACATGCATGAGTGTTGTGATCCAAGGCGTGTATCTATCCTTGAGGAAAAGACAGAGCGTCTTTCCCCAGACACAACTCTGGACTCGGGTAACCTTTAACCTCTTTCACAGACAGTAAGAATAAGAATATCCACACAATATCAGGATTTATATTATCAGCATTGACTTCTATACAATCAGAGGAGTCGAGAGAGAATACAGCTTTAAGACATGAAGCTTTGACTTCACTCTTCAGACCTGGAGGTTGTTTCTAGCGGAGAGTTAGACGAGAAGATTGATGCCACTCTCGTTGAATCTGAAACTAAAGACAGCAGTTATAGAACTTAACTTCTATCATTGTGTTTGTCTCCATGTCAAAAGTAGAAATGCTGAGAGTTTTGGTGAAAAGCAGAGCAACAGAAAACGTTATATGTGTGAACATGAACACCGGTCACACATTATGCCTGAGGTCCATCAGCCTACTGACGGCGCCACAAAGACATTCAAAAACGTCTGCAGAGCAGAACCGCTGCGTTTGGTTGGAGCCGCATGACGTCATCCTGCTGAGGTCAAAGTATGGAGACGAATGGCCCAGTGACGCCAGAGCTCAGGAAGCGGTCGCTTTTCTGAGCACTCGACTTTTGTCGAATTTACTTTTTTTTAGAAATAGTTGTTCGTTATTATTTAATTTCTAGTGCATTGATCATTTAAACAGAATATAACATACTTTTTTGCAATGACCCCTCAAACATAAGATATGTAATAGAGTCAGAATAGTTTACAGTTTAATAATCAACTTTATTGTCCTAAATGACATCAGTGCATTGACACACTTAACTTCATAAATTATCTCTCCTCGTCCCTACATTTGTATTTTGAGTGTAATTAATTTTCAAATAAAGAGCCATTACACGCAATAAACAAACTGAAGGCATTATTATTATTATTATTTACATTTTCCATAGATATAGACACAATAATCATAGTCTGATATCAGATATACATTCCTACAGAGTAAAACACTGTTACAAGTAATGTTACTGTTCCCGCCTGAAACCCAGCACTTTGGAGAAGTTGTTATTTTTAAATAAAAAATAATAAAATGTTGTCCCTAGTAACATAAACACAAAACAACCCTCTCTCCAATTTGTTTCCACTTTCCTTTTTGACCCCGCCATTGTATCATAAAGACAGAAACCATATTAATAAGTTCATAATGTATGTATTGGCCTCACAAACATCATTCATTAATTTATTCAATTCAAAGCTTCACACACCAAAGCCATGGTGTCATTATAATCACTCTGCCTGTTTTACATTTATTGTCCACTTGAAGGCGCAGTAGAGCAAATGAAGCACCAGGAAGCTTCATTTCCTGAATCAGTCACGTGGTATACCGTATACGTCGCGGGACGGCGTATACGGTGTATACATCATCACCACGAGCCTCGATACCTCACAAAGCTCTTCCTGGATTACTCGACACATCACTACTGCGGACTGGCTCCTCTCGAACGAGCCTCCTGTGTTTGTCTCCATGTGGAAAGCAGAAGTGCTGAGAGTGTTGGTGAAGCAGGA
The DNA here is from genome assembly GCA_016806645.1 of Ophiodon elongatus. Lineage (NCBI taxonomy): Eukaryota > Metazoa > Chordata > Actinopteri > Perciformes > Hexagrammidae > Ophiodon > Ophiodon elongatus. Next base: position 584,763 of record JACSYO010000591.1, on the reverse strand, counting down.
AGTCGACGAGGCTTTTGGGCCGGTTGACAGAATATTAGCAGATTGTGAGGCGAAAGTTTCTCGTATCAGAGAATATGAGCGACAAATCAAACTACTGGTGGATGGTTTCAACCCTCGAGTTCAGCTCCACGGATCAGGTTTGTGCATTTTCATTATTATTCACAGTCTTCATGCTCGTTTCACGGGTTTAAGTCACATTTTAGGCCTTTTTCGCCGTTTTTTACGGGATTCTCACGAGGAGAGCTTTTGGGACAAAGGTCAATATGGCGGCGCAGAACAACGTGCATGGGTTTTAAAGAACGTCTTTACTTCTCTGAAAGCACACAAATACACGCACATCAGCAACGCAACCGCATGCTGCAGGCTGTTAGCCTCCTGATGACGCGTAACGCTGCCCTCGCTTCCTTCCCAAAGGACCCCTGAGCTGACTTTAGTGCCTGTATGAGCTTTACTCATGTTAACCAACCCTCCTGTTATGTTCGTTTCTCATTTACAGCAAAGATGTTCCCGGGTCAATGTGATCCGGTGTATGTTTAATCATCCAAAAGTTGTCAGAAACCAAAAAATCCTAATAAATATAGTTTGTACCTCATCACCAAGACCATTATTAACAATCAGTAGCGGGCCATGCATTTCCCCCTCGGCCTTCAGGTCTGTCCTCCACAGTCCTCCCTGAATGAATCCACCTCTTAATACCATCATCATGACGTCACAGCTCTAGAAACTATACATTTAGACAGAAACGCATTATAACTAGGCGTTGCATCACCTTAACATAGCGTAGTGCGTCTTGAAAATGGCGTTGTTTGTATTTCTGCGACCAAATCTATCTCTTCTCCTCCATCAGCCACTGTGCGTTAAAACAATAACACAAAAACAACGCTTCTATATCTATCTACACAAATTAACGCTAGCTCCTTCAGGTCGCCACAGGGTCATCAGGATCAGGTTGCTAGCTCCGCCTCTCACCAGTGTGCATCCAATCAAAAGACGTGCCCATGCTGACGTCATTGTACGCCTGCATGCTGGCCCCGGTATCGCCAACTCTAAATCTGATTGGTTAACACCACAGTTTAGATTCCGTTAGCTTTAAGCTACAGACGCCAGCACTGTTGATTCTGAAGGCCTCAGGGCAGAGTTCTTGTTCCCTAGCAACACATGATGGCTGAAATCTGATTGGATAAAAGCTGTAACGTAAAGGCCAGCCCTCCGCTCTCGACCTGAGGCTGGAAGCAGCACAACCAAGAGAAAAGCTATGAAATGAAGAGAATAGACTATGGGGAATAATTTAATAAATTAAATTTATATTCTGATGATGTTTAGGCCAGCAGGGAAGGCCTTGCTGGCCCTGACGGCCCGCTACTGCTAACAATTCAATACGTATTTAGTGGAATGGAGTTATTCACCCCTCCTTAGATCATAGTTCAATTAGGATAACTCATTTTCATGAAAAATACATGTTCAAACAATTTTTAAGGTACATTGGAAAAACCTAGATATAAATTGCATGAGTCTACCATAACATGTATTTATTTATTTATTTTTTCATGGGGTGCTGTAGATAAATAGAGATGAGACACCTCTGCCAAATGAGTGATAAGGATTTGTATTGAAAGTAAACTTGTCCACTGTGACATTTGGACCTGGGTTTTAGAGTAGGGGAAGATCCTCTACCCACTTGTCCTGCAGTAAGTTGTTGTATGTGTGTGAGAATCAACAAAAATAATAAATAAATGAGAATATGGGAGGTGTCCAATTCCTATTATTGTGTCCAACATTGATGTGGGCCATATAAATAAGCTTTATTGACTCTGAAGTTTACCTTTAATCAAATTGCCACGTAGCTGTGCTTACGGTGTGTGAATGGTAGCTACTCCTGATGGGCAGGTGACACCTTAGCTCCTCCCATCAGTGTATGAATGGGTGAATGATGTCATGTAGTGTTAAAGAGCTTTGAGTGGTTGGAAGACTAGAAAAGCGCTATACAAGTATGGGACCATTTACAACGACATAGAAAAATAGGATTTTCTCCAAAACGTGGTGTTTGTTGTCAAACCTAAGAGCCAATCAGCTCTCTGATCTGGCGACAGCCAGGCGTTTCCCATCATGCATTGGCTCATGCAGTCGGTGGAGAGCAACTGCGACGCCTGGCTCTAAAACCTGAGGCCGTCTTGATCTTGTGAGGTCGTCGTTGACCACGTGTGCATGGCGTCAGAGCAAGTCGGACACAAATCTAACCGGCATGTATTGTGCGGTGATCGCCAGTGATCGATTCTGCGCAGGACTGGCTCATCTCGAAGGAGCCTATTTCCTTGTTTCCTCTCTCCTCGCACGGTTTCCTTGCATCTCTCCATGCATCCCTGGTAGGAGGGACAAAGACGCAAGGAAAAGACGCAATTGAGGGAAACGGGGATTTAATATGGGTACCGTAAAATGCGGGTTATATGGCGCACCCTTTTATAAGACGCATTTACTAAATTTAAAGAAAAAGTCGTATTTAATCTTAAACAAGCCGGTTATATGGCGCTAATTTAGCGGTACTTGACAAACTCTCGAAACGACCACCGGTAATGAATCAAACTTTTATAACTGACTCAAGGTCCAGATAATGAACAGAACAACAAACCAATACAAAAATATCCCTGTTGGAACATCAAAGATACACTTTTAAGAGCCGTAGACTCTGATGGTCCGCCTCTGAAATCATCAATGTTCTTTTCTGCTGCGATCGTCTTTGCTTTCAGACGAATCTGAACTGTGGAAACCCCACGGCCGTCTGCTCTCTGTGTTGACCCAGTCCTCTGGTTCGTTCTCTAGTTCGGGCCACCGGCATTTTCTTCCTCTGAACGCTTTTTGAGACTTCTTGTATCTGGAAAGTTCTCCTTGCTGCATTCTCCGGAATCTCGGAAATAAATCCACAAATTAACCGCACCCTTATTTTATTCCAGCGCCCTTTGCACTCTCCACCAATGCACTACTGTACTGCTGTTTACAAATGTCATTGTGTTATTATTATGTATTTGTGTTTGTACATTAAGAGCAACAAATATGCATTTAGTCAAATTCCTTGAACGTCTCCACTAATGAAAGCTGATATCAGTCTGAAGTCACGGTTGTCCATAATGTGCTCCCTGCAGATGTCCAGCAGCTGTTGGCAGTTAAAGCAGATGTCCCCCCTGAGTGCCTGGACCAAGAGGACCCGGAGCCCCTCCACATAAAAGAGGAAAAGGAGGATCTCTGGAACCGTCTAGAAGGAGAGCAGCTTAATGTGCTGGAGGAGGCCGATATCACCAAGTTCCTATCCACTGCTGTTACTGTGAAGAGTGAAGATGACAAACCTCAGACCTCACAGCTTCATCAAAGCCAGACGGAGGACAACAGAGAGGCGGAGTCTCCAGCCGGCAGGTCAGCAAAACACATAAAAACAGAACCTGATGAAGAGGACTGTGGGGGATCAGGACCAGCCAGGAACCTAAATCCACATCGTCATTCACATCCAAATGCTGATGATGAAAAGGCTTCAGAATCTTCTGAGACTGAAGCCAGTCATGGTGTTTGGCAAGAACCTTTGTCAGATTCTGGACCTGAAAGTGAAGATGGGGACAATGTTTGGAAGGAGACCAGGGCACCTGAGTCTGCTGCACATGGCCTGAAATATAAGGAAGCCCTTGTAAGTCATGTGGGCTGTAACGCTGGCAACAAATCCTTCAGCTTCTTCAAGTGTAGTAAACGGTTTTACTACAAGGGGTTTCTTCAGAGACACATGATGTGTCATTTTGGAAAAATGTCCTCCAGCTGTTTGGTGAGAAATAAATGTTTTAGAGTGAAGCAAAATAATGAATCACGGACAAGAGGTCTCACGGGTGAGAAACCATTCAGTTGTAATGTTTGTGGGAAAACATTTACACTGCAGTGGAGTTTGAAGATACACATGAGAGGCCACACAGGAGAGAAACCATTTGGTTGTGATGTTTGTGGGAATAGATTCCCAGTGCTGTGGAGCTTGAAGAGACACACGAGAATCCACACAGGAGAGAAACCATTTGGTTGTGATGTTTGCGGGAAGAGATTCACAGTGCAGGAGAGTTTGAAGATACACATGAGAGGCCACACAGGAGAGAAACCATTCAGTTGTGATGTTTGTGGGAAAAGATTTACACAACGGGGACATCTGAAGAGTCACATGAGAGTTCACACAGGAGAGAAACAATTTGATTGTGATGTTTGTGGGAAAAGATTTACACACAAGCGACATCTGAAGACTCACATGAAAGTCCACACAGGAGAGAAACCATTTGGTTGTGATGTTTGTGGGAAAAGATTTACACAAAAGCGACATCTGAAGAGTCACATGATAGTCCACACAGGAGAGAAACCATTTGATTGTGATGTTTGTGGGAAAAGATTCACAAGACACGGAGCTCTGAAGATACACATGAGAGTCCACACAGGAGAGAAACCATTTGGTTGTGATGTTTGTGGGAAAAGATTTACAGAACAGGGAACTCTGAAGATACACATGAGAGTCCACACAGGAGAGAAACCATTCAGTTGTGATGTTTGTGGGAAAAGATTTACACATCAGGGAGCTCTGAAGAGACACATGAGCGTCCACACAGGAGAGAAACCATTCAGTTGTGATGTTTGTGGGAAAAGATATACAGAACAGAGAAATATGAAGAGACACATGAGAGTCCACGCAGGATAGAATTTGTTTCTTCCAGTTGTGAAAGATTAATGATGTATGTTTTTGTTACTCTCTTTCTCTTGTGTTTATTTAAAAAAAAAATTCAAATGTTCCCGATGTTATTTGTTTATAAATGAGGTGGAGGGCAAAGGGTTTTTTGAACATCTGATGAATCTTTATTAAAAACAATGACAACATACTGTGTGTCTGTGATGAAGGAAAGTAAAAACAAACTAAAAAGTCTGTACAAATACATCTGTATTTAAAATGCATATTTACATATAATGTTTTAAAATCTACAAAAAAATAAACTAATGCAAGTTTACTTTGTGTTATTGAAACTTTGGTCACTTTCTTTTACAGATCCCATCGTTTTGTATAATTCCCTAGAAATAAGCTTCTATGTAACTGTAAACTCTCAGGAAGGTTCTTGGAAAAGATAAGATGGATAGTTAGCGGTAAAGTAGAGACAGTCTATAAGTGTCTCTTGTCACCTAGAAAGCCTTTGTTTTATTTTTTACTATTGTTGACAGTCAAGCAAACAGTTTAACATATACATGAATAATATCAATTCAACTCATTTCCAAAATATTTTTTGTATGAGCTTCCCTTCACACTGTCCTTATATTCTGTGTGGGAAAGAGCAAGTTTGCTGATGTTCTGCTTTTCATACTTGGTGTGCTGACTGCTACGTTTCTGGAAGGTCAAAGAACAAAATGTATTTCAGCTGTTTCAACACATTTGAGGAGGAACTCTGAGAATACGGTGATAATTCACATTGATTTTAATGTCTACATTGAATCTATTTCCCCCCCATTATTTACATTGTAGCTCCTGGTTGTGTTCTCAACCAATGTTCAGCATCAGCTGCGTTTCCTGACTCGCTTTGCCAAGGAGCTTTTTTAAAGTCTCTTTCAACACGTCTCGGTGCGAAATTCGAAAGTCGGATTACAACTCTTCCTTCTGCACGGCTCTCAACATGGCGGCGGCCTCGCAGTGGAAAAATCCCATCGGCCTTTTGTTTAGGGAACCAGTGAGATGCTAACTTCAAAACTACGTCATGCCTGCAGCACTCTGTTGTGGCGCACGGCCATGTAAACAAATCAGAAGCTCTGATATGAACACACAGAGGGAGAGAGACTTCATTCTGCATTACTCCTCTATATCTTCACAGAGATAACAGTTGTTTGTTGCTTAATTAATGCTGCGAATGTCATAAAGAAAATATCACAGTAATTTAAGATATCCATGAAGAAGGCTCTGACTTGGTCCTCGTCCATGCAAAGGGTTTATTCTGCGTGATAATCCTTTCTTCTTTCCATCGTGAGCGAAGTTTTTTGACTCAATGTAGCGGCGATCTTCTCTCTGCAGTAATCTACATTACCATTACTGCTACAGTCTGTGTATTGGCGATAAGTTTGACGCGAAATGAGTCTTCAGAGGCAGTAACTCCATTTTAAAAGGTTTACTCAATAAAAATAAAGTTACATGAGTCATTCTGTGCTCAACTTGGCACAACGGTCTAAAAACTGTTTTGCTCCGCAGACTGATGAACCTCGACTGAGGGATATCGGCTATGTTGTAGTCAGTAGCATAACTAAAGGAGCATTTCAACATTTTTGTTCCCACATCACGAGACACATCTTATTAAGTCTAATATGGCTCTTACAATGCTGAAGGTGTGGAAGCTGTTTCAACCTCCACTTGATGCTTTTTGTTCCACGATGAAGATTTTATGTTTATTAGTTTGTTTAGAAAAATCTTGTAAAAAGTAAATTGTGTCCCTTGCCACTCTGTAATAAACCAATGTGGGCTCTTATTCCTCCATGACATCATGGACTTCTTTAATCAACCGCAGCATGTGCTCACGTTATGATTATAGAGCATTTGCATCCTGCTGAGCTCATCCTCTGTGATCACGGCCTTTTTAAAACGAGATATGAATAAACAAACAGCACAGAAAGCAGCTTTCATGTCTGCATTGTATAAAAAGTAAATGCATGATTAAAAAGCTAAAGGGAGAGAGCTGCTGTCCCTCAGACATGAAGAGTTACTGACTGCTGACCCCTGGTGGTGACCCAAGCCTGTTGGTTCCTCCTGATTAATTTAAATACTAATCAGTAGCAATACTTTATTTGCTGGGACAGAGATATGGATGAATTACATATACACATATGTGTGAAGCTTTTAATTGAATAAATGAATGAATGATGTTCGTGATGCAAATACATAAATTATAAACGTATTAATATATATATCCTCCTCCTCCTTCTCATCCTCCTCATCACAACCGCACATATCAGAAGCTTCTCAGCCTGTGACTCAAGGTAATGGATACTGGATACATTCTAATTGTGTTATTGTATTTAGTCACTTACAGCCTGTTTATCTGTCTCAGGCAGCAAACTGTGGCATCGTTTTGACGTCACAGTCCTGCAGACGAGGACCCCAAATGTCACTGTGGACGCAACAGTGGAGGTCCAAGCGTACCTGGGTGACCCAAACATTGGAAGATTGGAGAACCCCTTAGAGTATTGGGAAGGACGGAAACATGTATCCCAACTTGTAGACACTTGCTGTTGCTTTTCTCTGAACCCAGCTTCATCTGTGCCCTGTGAAAGGGTATTTTCTAAAGCAGGCGAAATCGTCTCAAAAAAAGAAACCACCAAAAGCCCTGCACTGTGGAAGAGTTGTTATTTTAAATACAAATGAATAAAATGTTGTCCCTAGTAACATAAACACAAAACAACCCTCTCTCCAATTTGTTTCCACTTTCCTCTTGACCCCGCCATTGTATCATAAAGACAGAAACCATATTAATAAGTTCATAATGTATGTATTGGCCTCACAAACATCATTCATTAATTTATTCAATTCAAAGCTTCACTCACCAAAGCCATGGTGTCATTATAATCACTCTGCCTGTTTTACATTTATTGTCCACTTGAAGGCGCAGTAGAGCAAATGAAGCACCAGGAAGCTTCATTTCCTGAATCAGTCACGTGGTATACCGTATACGTCGCGGGACGGCGTATACGGTGTATACATCATCACCACGAGCCTCGATACCTCACAAAGCTCTTCCTGGATTACTCGACACATCACTACTGCGGACTGGCTCCTCTCGAACGAGCCTCCTGTGTTTGTCTCCATGTGGAAAGCAGAAGTGCTGAGAGTGTTGGTGAAGCAGGAAGTCGACGAGGCTTTTGGGCCGGTTGACAGAATATTAGCAGATTGTGAGGCGAAAGTTTCTCGTATCAGAGAATATGAGCGACAAATCAAACTACTGGTGGATGGTTTCAACCCTCGAGTTCAGCTCCACGGATCAGGTTTGTGCATTTTCATTATTATTCACAGTCTTCATGCTCGTTTCACGGGTTTAAGTCACATTTTAGGCCTTTTTCGCCGTTTTTTACGGGATTCTCACGAGGAGAGCTTTTGGGACAAAGGTCAATATGGCGGCGCAGAACAACGTGCATGGGTTTTAAAGAACGTCTTTACTTCTCTGAAAGCACACAAATACACGCACATCAGCAACGCAACCGCATGCTGCAGGCTGTTAGCCTCCTGATGACGCGTAACGCTGCCCTCGCTTCCTTCCCAAAGGACCCCTGAGCTGACTTTAGTGCCTGTATGAGCTTTACTCATTTTCACCAAATAGTAACCTTCTAAACTATTTCAGTTTCTATTACAGATGAACATATGCCAGGTGAATAAACAATTAACAATCAATAAAAATAATAAATAAATGAGAATATGGGGGGTGTCTTTGTCCAGTTCCTATTATTGTGTCCAACATTAATGTGGTCCCTATCCATCTATCCATATATATATATATATATATATATATATATATATATATATATATATATATATATATATATATATATATGTGTATATATGTATATATATTTATTTTCAAATACAGCTGTCGTGAGCGTGGAGAAAAGTGCCCATTTCTTTGTTACATTGCCAACATTTATTATCCTGCATTAAGCCCATTTTATACAGTTTCAAAGGTGTAAAATAATATCTATGCACAATTTTGTAATGAGTAAACTTGCTTCTCTACATCCCTTGTAGCCCAGCCTACTTTTGATATTATTTCTCGCCATACATCTTCCCTAATCTCATTGCTAAGATATTTTTGCCATATTAATCTCAGGCCTTCACACATTCCAGCTTGAGTATTTGACATTTTTCTATAGAATATTGAGGCAGAGTGTAGGGTACGGGAAGCACTTAGGAACTCCTGCACCTTATTCTCTTCTTTCTCTTCTATTTTCAGACCTCATGCTACTCCTCAACTGCAAATACTTCCAGAAATCCCCCTTATCTATATAAAATGTTTCTTTAAGGACCTCGAATGATCTAAATGAGCCGTCTGTGTAGAGATCTTTGACAACATGTATTCCTTTAGCCAGCCATATATCCCATAGAAATATGTTTTTCCCTAAACAGATGAGAGGGTTATTCCAAATGGAGGAGTAGCTTTGTTTGTATTGAGAAATCCCCAGAATCTTATGTGCCCTTACCCATGCCCACAGAGTGTTGTAAAATTAGATTTCTTTGGTCTGTTTTTGTTGTGTGTTTTTGTGATAATGCCGCTTGTTCCCCTTCCATCTTTACCCACGCGGGGTTAGATTCATAATTTGCCCAGTGCCTTGCTAGCTTATTCATTTCGAATGCTATGTTATATAATTCCATATTTGGAAGAGCCAATCCCCCACTATCTCTTGAGGCAAAGAACTTTTTCATACTGATTCTAGGCTTTTTGTCATTCCATAAAAATTCCTTAATTAGATGGTTATATTGTTTAAAAATTCCTTCGGAAATGGTTACTGGTATCGTCGTAGAGATGTAGTTAAATTGTGGAGCCACCACCATCTTAATTATATACATTTTTCCCCATACGGTAAGATTTAACACTTTCCATTTGTCAAAGTTTGCCCTAATTTTTTGTATTAACGGGAACATATTAATAGAGATTATATTTTCTATATCTGAGCACAGCCTAATACCCAAATATTTCAGTCCCCTTGGGATCCATTTAAACTGGAATGAATCGCCCATTGATAGAATGCATCCTCTTGATATCGGCATGCATTCAGACTTTTGCCAATTTATTTTATAACCTGATATTTTTGAAAAGGATTCAATTGTAGATAGAACATTAGGAATTGACACCAAAGGATCCTTGATCAGTAATAAAATATCATCTGCATACATAAACATTTTGTGTTCCTCTTCCCCTTGTACGACCCCCTTAATATCCGCCTCTGTCCTGATTGCGATAGCCAAAGGTTCCAAGAATAGTGTAAAGAGTAGGGGGCTAAGAGGGTCTCCCTGTTTGGTACCTCATTAGATTGAAAAATCTCCTATCTATCTATCGATCGATCTATAGACTATTAATTGAGGTAGTTTGCTATTCCTGTAAAACTGAGCAACAGGGCCATTGGATTCCCTCGGTTACATGTCAGTCACTAACACATTTACATCAGTAGCTCATGACCTTCCTTAGCTCAGAGCAGCAGGTCATGACCTTCCTTAGCTCAGAGCAGCAGGTCATGACCTTCCTTAGCTCAGAGCAGCAGATTATGACCTCCCTTACCTCAGAGCAGCAGGTCATGACCTTCCTTATTCTTCTTCATTTCATCTTGTCGAATGCTTGAGAGACTGCAGAAGTCCAAGTGATTTTGTCAGAAGCCATCAAATTCTTACCGTGTATGACTTCTGACAAGGGTTGTTCAAGCTGAGAATAGTTAGAGATGAAAGACCGACAATAGGAACACATTACTGAGAATGACATCATTTGTTTCCTTGTTCGTGGTTTAGGAAGCGATACAATGGAGGAAATGCGCTTAGGAGACAGTGTTTTCCCATCCCCGAGATGACATGACCGAGGAAGTGAACGTGTTGTCTGACAAACTGCAGTTTGGACAGGCCTTCAGCTGCCAAATGTTTGAGTAGTTTAAGTGTATCCTCCTCGCATTGTTGTTGTGAGGGTGCTGCTATGAGGAGGTTGTCAACATATTGTAAGAGGGCGGACCCTGGAGACCGGTGAGGCTTTCTGAGTGAGTCATTGTAGATTGTCGGTGAATGTGTTTTTAGATTAAACATCAGACTAATAGCCAACAATCGATCGTTAACTATTACAACGACATGGAAAATTTGGATTTTCTACAAAATGACTATCAGCTCTCTGATCTGGCGATAGCCAGCCGTTTCCCATCATGCATTGGGTCATGCAGTGGGTGGAGAGTAACTGCGGCCACCTTGAAAGCTGATATCAGTCTGAAGTCACAGTTGTCCATAATGTGCTCCCTGCAGATGTCCAGCAGCTGTTGGCGATTAAAGCAGATGTCCCCCCTGAGTGCCTGGACCTGGACCAGGAGGACCTGGAGCTCCTCCACATAAAAGAGGAAAAGGAGGATCTCTGGACCCGTCTAGAGGGAGAGCAGCTTAATGTGCTGGAGGAGGCCGATATCACCAAGTTCCTATCCACTGCTGTTACTGTGAAGAGTGAAGATGACAAACCTCAGACCTCACAGCTTCATCAAAGCCAGACGGAGGACAACAGAGAGGCGGAGCCTCCAGCCGGCAGGTCAGCTACACCGATAAAAACAGAAACTGATGGAGAGGACTGTGGGGGATCAGGACCAGCCAGGAACCTAAATCCACATTGTCATTCACATCCAAATACTGATGATGAAAAGGTTTCAGAATCTTCTGAGACTGAAATCAGTCATGGTGTTTGGCAAGAACCCTTGTCAGATTCTGGACCTGAAAGTGAAGATGGGGACAATGTTTGGAAGGAGACCAGGGCACCTGAGTCTGCTGCACATGGCCTGAAATATAAGGACGCCCTTGTAAGTCATGTGGGATGTAAAGCTGGCAACAAATCCTTCAGCTTCTTCAAGTGTAGTAAACGGTTTTACTACAAGGGGTTTCTTCAGAGACACATGGTGTGTCATTTTGGAAAAATGTCCTCCGGCTGTTTGGTGAGAAAGAAATGTTTTAGAGTGAAGGAAAAGAAAGAATCACAGCCGAGAGTTCTCACAAGAGGGAAACCATTCTGTTGTGATGTTTGTGGGAAAAGATTCACAGAATGGGCGAGCTTGAAGATACACATGAGAGCCCACACAGGAGAGAAAACATTCAGTTGTGATGTTTGTGGGAAAAGATTTACACGACAGGGAAATCTGAAGGGACACATGATAGTCCACACAGGAGAGAAACCATTTGGTTGTGATGTTTGTGGGAAAAGATTTAACAGACAGGGAAATCTGAAGGGACACATGACTGTCCACACAGGAGAGAAACCATTTGGTTGTGATGTTTGTGGGAAAAGATTTACACAACGGGGACATCTGAAGAGACACATGAGAGGCCATGCAGGAGAGAAACGATTTGATTGTAATGTTTGTGGGAAAAGATTCACAGAACGGGCGAGCTTGAAGATACACATGATAGCCCACACAGGAGAGAAACCATTCAGTTGTGATGTTTGTGCGAAAAGTTTTACACGACAGCTATATCTGAAGAAACACATGGGAGTCCACACAGGAGAGAAACCATTTGGTTGTGATGTTTGTGCGAAAAAATTTAACCGACAGGGAAATCTGAAGGTACACATGAGAGTCCACACAGGAGAGAAACCATTCAGTTGTGATGTTTGTGGGAAAAGATGTACAGTGCAGTCCAGTTTGAAGTCACACATGAGAGTCCACACGGGTGAGAAACCATTCAGTTGTGATGTTTGTGGGGAAAAAGTCACAACACAGGGAAGTCTGAAGTCACACATGAGACGCCACACAGGAGAGAAACCATTTGGTTGTGATGTTTGTGGGAAAAGATTTACAGAAAAGGTAGCTCTGAAGACACACATGAGAGTCCACACAGGAGAGAAACCATTTGGTTGTGATGTTTGTGAGAAAAGATTTACACATCAGCGATCTCTGAAGAAACACAGGAGAGTCCACACAGGATAGAATTTGTTCTTTTCAATTGTGAAAGATTAATGATGTAAGCTTTTTTTTCTTTTCTTGTGTGTATTTTAAATATGTAAAATATTTCAAATGTTCTCTCTGTCATTTGTTTGTAAATGAGATGGAAGGAAAAGTGATTTCTGAACATCTGATGAATCTTCATTAAACAATAAAAACATACTGTGTGTCTGTTGTAACGTATGTAGAGGTTTTGCTCCGGAGAGGAGGGGAGAAGCAGGTTCCGCACATAACACGGTGGTCACTCCTCAGTTGCTTATCCCAGTGATCCCGGAGTAAATGATAATACTCACCGATATAGGTATAATGCCTTTGGCCTTATATCTCACCCCGTAGTCTGATCGTTAGGATTTTATGAGATTATGGGTTTTCTCTAGGGTGTTTTCAGCTAATGCTTTAGGCCCCCACCATAGGCTGTAACTCGTCTCAACCCTTATCAAGTGAGTATGTATAACGTCTATACAATCTCACTACCTATTTTGTACACTCACATTTTTAGACACACTACAAAGTTTTCAACCAGGGTTCTTACCTTAAGTTCCTCTGGTAGCGTCTCAGTAGCACACTTGTTCATGGACAGGGGAAGAACCAGAGTCTTTTGTTTTTAGTTCCAGTTCCTTACTGAATGGTAAGGCTGTGGTTTTATTGCAGTTTCTTTTTTCTTTTCCTTTACAAGTCACCAAACACATTCAATTCAATGAAACAGTTACAGTGTCAACATGCAAACAGTTTAGTGTCCGGCGTCTTCTATTTAAGTTGTCCCCGGTTTAAGTTTTGTCCTCTGTGTAAAAAGGAGTTATTTACGTCAAGCCTGATCCTCTGAAGGTAAAAGAAGCTTGTCACATCAAGCCTGTTCCTCTGATGGTAAAGGTAGCTTGTCAATCCAGTTTTCTAAAAAGATGGGAGATTTTCTGTCCTAGTCTTAGAGAGCTAGGGAAATCCGCCGTCTCTTATCTGGGCAGATGTTAAATAGGAACAGAAGCGGTCCACTCCTCCTCTTCTTCACGTGTCACACTTGCATAATACATCCGGTCTCCAATCAGAGTACAGGAGGTTCGTTGCCTTTATATGGTAATAATAAATGAAGAATCCTTTTACACAGGATACGTTATATAATACCCATTACACAGAAAAGATTATACATTATAGCATCTTGTGCAGGTTATACGTACACAAGTATACTTTTAGACTTTTTATATTTTTCCTACGATCATTCAACACTGTGATGGAGGAAACTAAAATCAAACTAAAAACTCTGTACAAATACATCTGTATTTAAAATGCATATTTCCGTGTAATGTTTTAAAATCTACATAAAAATAAATGTTTGTATGTATATATCTATGTAACTGTAAACTCCCAGGAAGGTTCTTGGAAAAGATATGATGGATAGTTAGCGGAAAAGTAGAGACAGGTATTAACTGCATGATCCAATTAGTGTCTCGTGTCACCTGGAAAGCCTTTATTAGGACCTTATTGAGATTCTAGCAGTTTTTTTATTATTATTCCCTATGATTCTTATTTTTGAACATTGGGCGCATGTTGGGGGTACTTGCCATACTCGAAAACTCACCAAATTTGGCACGCTTGTCAGGCTTGGTGAAGATAGCCATCTGATATAGGTGTCATATTTGTGTATGATAAGATTATCTTGATGAACAAAACGTGTAAGAATCATAAACGTTTGTTTGGCACAGATATTTTAATTCAATGACCCCATTTAGTTATTTTAAATTTCTAAACTCCATGAATTTAGTTATTTTTTTAAATATCAAGAGACAGTTGATTAACATCAAACCAGGTTTTGAGGATTTCCAGCTTCCTTTTAATAGCAAACAAAAATTCCATAGAGCTCCAAACTATTAAAAACCCACCGATGAGCCTCACTGTTGTTCCTTCATCACCTTGGACACACACACTGTAGTTTATTTTGCCTCAATCACACATACAAATATTCACTAAAGCACCAAATGTGGATTAATCCGCCGCTGAAAATAGTCCCCAACAAAAGCCCTCTTTGTGCACTTTTTCCTCCCGTTTGTTTGATAAAAAACTTCAGCGACCAGCTGTTTTAGGAATAGGAGACTTAAAAATAAAAGAAAAAGAAACTGTATATTTGTGACAAAAATTTAACCATTTATATCTTCAGTCTTCAGGAAAGTTGTCATTGGATTTGTTAAAAATAAGAAAATATCTTTGAAAAGAGAGTAGGGCTCATACTTGATCTGGTTCCACTCGATGAAGCCGCTGCCATCTTTGCCGAGCGTCGTGAAGGCCTTCTTGATGGCCTCCTCTCTCTGCTCAGAGGTCTTGAACTGCCTCATGTACTCCAGAAACCGGCTGTAGTTGAAGTTTCCTGATAGGCACAGAAGGATGACATCAGAGAGTGAAATCGTGATTTCTACTTTTATTATTTTCATTTTCTGACACTAAAGTTCAGGTTTTAATCTATTATATTAGTTTCTTTGTATAATAATATTTTACATCCCAAAGGTAACAAACCTTAAACTAGTGGGTGGAGCACCAGAAGGAGCAACAGACAAATGTTTTCAAAGGCAGACGTCCACTGGGGGATTGTTTTTTTGTGTTTATTGTTATATTTTAATGACTTAATGTTGTCATGTTATATTTTATATAAAGAAATTGGTTCTCTGAATTTTATTCAATATTCAATACATATTCTCAGATTTGTATTCATTATTAATATCCTAAACATCTTTTCTTCTGACTTGGCTGTAAAAACGTGTTTTTTTACTTGCAATGAATGTAATATAGAAACTTATGAGTCTTAGTTTATTACTGTCACTTTCAACATGTGCAATTATTCTGCATGCATTAGTAGCAGTCATGGGTCAAGTTTTGGCAAGTCTATACTGTTGGACTAAACTAATTTTGTTATTTGATAAGAGCCTGCAGAGTTCAGGAAAACGGGGGAATTTGACCCACTTGTAATAGTGTGCCCACTATATGCTCCTGGTGATGCTAGATGGGGGCAGTTATGGTATTTTGTTGGCATGATTGCGATTGAATGAGGGCATTGCCAGTTTAGAGTCTCCAGACTGAATCTAACCGCCCGATTGGGCCACACTCGGGCCAGTTTTGACATGTTTGAGGTGAATGTGGCCCAGTGATGGCAGTGTCAGCAGCCGGAATCGGCCCGGTGTATTCAGCCCGATTCTGGGGCGTCATTGATCCCAAGTCTCAGCCGAGTTGGCAACCGGACTCGGCCCGACGTGTTTCCTCCGTCATGCCGAGCTGAAGCCGGAGCTCGGCCAGGTAATTTAGCTACCTGGGTAAACTCAAATAAATGTCTCAAATCGCTTTAATTTCCTTTCATTGGTGCCAAATTAATAATTAACTCTTTCCAGGAAAGAAATTATAAATAAACTATGACCCGAAACTAAATGTATGAGTAAATGTATGATTCAAAAGCTAAAGGGAAAGAGCTGCTGTCTCTCAGACTCTCAGACACAAAGAGTTACTGACTGCTGACCCCTGGTGGAGAAAACAGGTCAGTGCACCAGAGTGTAAAATGTAAAAAAAGGCCCAGAGCTCTGTAGTTGGTGCTTCTCCATCAGTATGTACAGCCTGGATTATGG
Organism: Ophiodon elongatus; assembly: GCA_016806645.1. NCBI lineage: Eukaryota > Metazoa > Chordata > Actinopteri > Perciformes > Hexagrammidae > Ophiodon > Ophiodon elongatus. Next base: position 568,471 of record JACSYO010000591.1, on the reverse strand, counting down.
CCTCCACCTCCTCCCCAGAGAGGGTAACCTAAATATTATACATGTTGAATACGGAACTTACGGAAAGGGTTCATAAAGGGCTAAGAATGTCTGGAGAGACTCAAACACTCGACGGTTTGACAGCAGGACAGAACTAAACCTCTGTGAGTGTGGAGATTGAGGCTGGATTCGAATAGTCCAACAATTACCTCCTAACGTCGATTCGTAACCACTTTTCCTTGACCTCTGAGGAAAACGTCACAGGGTCAAGGAAAGATGGGAAGGAGAATTCATGAGGAGTTAGGAAAAGACAACCGCGATCCTCTAAACCGTGTTTAGAGGATCCGACTCCATTTTCTCTAAGCCACGTGGTTATGATGAGAAGGCACGCGCATGTTAGTGACATCAGTCTGCAGCGGTGAAACTACAATGTTCTGAAGATGGACAACAAAGAAGCTCATCTTAGATAGTTCGTCTGTGTGATTACAGTGTTGCGTCGTGACGACATAAACAACCAGGTTCATAGTATTACTTTATTAACAACATAAACAACCCGGTTCAAAGTATTACTTTATTAACAAGATTGGAATATAAATGAAAGAAGGAATATAAAAGTGAAACCAAGGGATTGTCACAGAGAGAACAAAGCTACTAAACTGTCTCATTGTTCAGTTTCAAACATGCTGAATTAAATACGTTCTCCCACTAACAATGTCTCATATCCCTTTTTGTTGTTATGGTTTATATACAGACTATAATCTGATCATAAGAATATGCAGATAATAGTTTATAAACTCAGTTTGACCTAGAAGTGTTGACTTGAAAGTGTTTTATTCTAATGTTGATTGAAAAGATAATAATTAAAAAACATGACTTAGACTAAAGAGCTCGTCCAGTTTCACCTTTTATCAAAGCTTCTGTAACTGAAGTCAGATAAAAGAATGAGGGCTGAGGCTGCAGTAAACACCAGAGAGCAGGTCAATACGTCACTCTGATCACTTTACAGCAGTTTGATCGCTTTACAGCAGTCTGATCACTTTACAGCAGTTTGATCGCTTTACAGCAGTCTGACCGCTTTACAGCAGTCTGATCGCTTTACAGCAGTTTGATCGCTTTACAGCAGTCTGATCGATTTACAGCAGTTTGATCGCTTTACAGCAGTTTGATCGCTTTACAGCAGTCTGATCGATTTACAGCAGTTTGATCGCTTTACAGCAGTCTGATCGCTTTACAGCAGTCTGATCGCTTTACAGCAGTTTGATCGCTTTACAGCAGTCTGATCGCTTTACAGCAGTCTGATCGCTTTACAGCAATCTGATCGCTTTACAGCAGTTTTCATCAACATCAAAGTAACGTTCGTAGTTTGTCAGCTGGTTTAACAGATTATTGAAAGTTAATTTACAAGTTATATCAACGGTTATTTATATGATCTGCGTTTGTCTTCATGATCGTTTGTTCTCGTGAACGTTCGAATGATACGTCACTATAAATGTTGCGTCACTTTAAATGTTGCCGCCGCAAGGAATTGTGGGTCGAAATTATCTCCTTTCCTTTCGTAAAGGAAGGTCCAGTGTTTCCTATGCTAAAGGAGCAAATTAAGGAAGCATTGAAGCTCCTTTCCTCAGCGTTTAGATAATCCGAACAGCTCTTATAATAGTGGCCACTGTGATACTTCTGGGTCATTTCACTCAGTTAGGAACCTTCCTAAGCAAAAAGGACTATTGGACCGCAGCCGAGGCTTCCTGAAGCTTTGAAGCTTTCCATCCAATTGGTTCACTCATGGTGAAGCTTCCTGGTGCTTCATTTGCTCTACTGCGCCATCAAGTGGACAATAAATGTAAAACAGGCAGAGTGATTATAATGACGCCATGGCTTTGGTGTGTGAAGCTTTAATTGAATAAATGAATGATGTTTGTGATGCCAAAACATAAATTATGAACATATTAATATGGTGTCTGTCTTTATGATACAATGGTGGGGTCAAAAGGAAAGTGGAAACAAATTGGGGAGAGGGTTGTGATGTGACTGCGCTTATGTTACTAGGAACAACATTTTATTCATTTTTACGTTGGCTCTGCAGGTGCAGGTATTCATAGCAGTGGTGGGAAGTAACTAAGTACATTTACTAGAGTAATGTACTTATGTACACATTTTACGTATTTTTTCTGATTTGTTTGAATTTTTCTGAATATTGCACTTTTTTTATTTCACTACATTTCATTTGACGACTTTCGTTGCGAGTTACTTTTCAGATTAGATAGATAGATAGATAGATAGATAGATAGATACTTTATTAATCCCGTAAGGGGACATTCTTTTTCGCTACAGCAGCATTTATACATACAGGTAAGCAATAAAATATATAGAAATTTACAATATATCTGAAAAATAGAATAGAATAATAAGAAAAATACACAATATATACAAAAATAGAATAGAATAATATTAAATTAAATTAACTAACAAACAAAACAAAACAATGGTGCAAATATGTATGCTGCTGTAAATCCTGTACATTTCCCCGCTGCGGGACTAATAAAGGATTATTTTATCTTAAAAAAAAAAACATTACAACGCGAACCTTTTCCTGAATCAGTCACGTGGTACGTCATCACCTACGTCATCAACACGAGCCTCAACAGAGGAAAAAATGGGTGGGGAAAAACTTGTGTGACATTGGACATCAAGACTCAAGAATACATTAAGAAATACGTATAATAACGATCTGCAAATATATACTGATGGATCGAAAGACAACGGGAATGGACACGTGGGATCAGGGGTATTCATAATAGAATTTAGTAGGACTATATGCAAGAGAATTAATAACAGACTGCCTGTCTTCACTGCTGAAATTACTGCAATAATCTTGGGGCTGCAATGGGTGGAAGAGGTCAGGCCTGAGAGAGTGGTCATCTGTTCAGACTCTGCTGCAGCTTTAAACAGCATTAAGTCAAAACTATCAATACGAGAGGATTTAGTGATGGAAATATCTCTGTTAATGTTGAGACTCCAAAGACTAAGTATTAGTGTCCAATTTTGCTGTGTTCCTGCTCTCGCAGGTGTGGAGGGAAATGAGAGAGCAGGCAGGACGGCAAAGAAAGCTCTAAAATTCAAAGAAGAGGAAATATTGAATCTTCCTTTTGGTAAAGGGGAAGCGAAAGCAATAACAAGAGAGGCAGTGAGGGAATCATGGCAGAGGAAAAGGGACAACAACGACACAGGAAGGCATTATCATAACATACAAAAATCCATAAATGTAAAATCATACAGAGGGAAGTTTCGGAGAGAGGAGGTAATTATATCTCGGTTAAGATTCGGACACACAGGACTGAATTCAACTCTGTTTTTATTGGCAAAAACAGGATCAGATAAGTGCAACGCTTGTAACGAGACAGAAGACGTGGAGCATGTTATCATGAAGAGCCGAAAATAGAATATGGAAAGGAACATCTTGAAGTATAAAATGTGTCAGCAGACGGAGGTGGAGTTTGGAGGGGTGCTGGCAGCGGACCAGGTTGGGCGTGAGTGCTACAGGGCCCTGGTCCAATTCATAAAAGGACCGGGACTAGACCGCAGGATTTAGTGTTAAGTAGTTACAACAGTTTACCCTGAATCTGCACACTCCGGTACAGTAGGTGGCGGTATGCACCTAGGCAAGTTGGTTGCGATCCGCCATTAAAACTTAAAGAAGAAGAAGAACACGAGCCTCGATACCTCACAAAGCTCTTCCTGGATTACTCGACACGCGCTTCGAAGCCTCGACACGAAAGGACACATCACTACTGCGGACTGGCTCCTCTCGAACGAGCCTCCTGTGTTTGTCTCCATGTGGAAAGCAGAAGTGCTGAGAGTGTTGGTGAAGCAGGAAGTCGACGAGGCTTTTGGGCCGGTTGACAGAATATTAGCAGATTGTGAGGCGAAAGTTTCTCGTATCAGAGAATATGAGCGACAAATCAAACTACTGGTGGATGGTTTCAACCCTCGAGTTCAGCTCCACGGATCAGGTTTGTGCATTTTCATTATTATTCACAGTCTTCATGCTCGTTTCACGGGTTTAAGTCACATTTTAGGCCTTTTCGCCGTTTTTTACGGGATTCTCACGAGGAGAGCTTTTGGGACAAAGGTCAATATGGCGGCGCAGAACAACGTGCATGGGTTTTAAAGAACGTCTTTACTTCTCTGAAAGCACACAAATACACGCACATCAGCAACGCAACCACGTGCTGCAGGCTGTGTTAGTCTACTGAACGATGAACATTCTCTTCTCTTATACATGTAGCACCCCAATAATCTGTAATAGATCTAAATTCTGATTTAAACAGGAATGAGGGGTGTTTGGGTTCAGTTTACGGTAGCTACCACAAAGGTTTAACTGTTGGGAGGAAATGATATTACCCTATAGAGACCAAATAAACTATCCCTTTACTTCTATTTAATATGTTAATATTCTATTTATAATCTATTTAATTAGACCACACTATGTTAAATAACTGACCACAGACAACGTGTTTTTGTTAAAAGGAAATAAGAGTTTACTGACTGAATACTCAAATAATATTTACCCTTTTGGGGTACAATAAGCAAAAGACAAATAACAGTCTTTGAGCAACCTCAAGGCCCCTTAATTTAACCCATTGTGTGCCTTCAATATTGTTTAGGACCGTTTATTTACATAATTTTAACGATTTACATCATACCTTATTTAGGAGTAAATTATCTAATTTAACCCCTTTTATTAAACTAAATTACTTTCTGTTTAATTACCATACAGAGTTATTTAATATATCTTATTAGGAACCAACTTGTTTTAATAGTCTAGCTTTCTCCACAGGGCTACATACATATAACATGTCTGCTTATACTGTTACTCTTACAACTTCATTCACACTGGCGACATTCTGCACATTCACACAACTCTCATTCTCACAGGCTACAGACGGTCACTATACTGGTTTTCTCGTTCGCGGGGTGCTAGCTAAGTGATGCACTGTGTCCCCCGACACGTTATGACATTCAACTTGTAAAACTCCGATATACATTCATATTTGCATTATTGATAGTCCGTTACTCTTACAGTTATGATGCATCTGTGTCGCTACTTTTATACAGTTTTCACCACTTTTACCCACCTGAAAGCACACAAATACACGCACATCAGCAACGCAACCGCATGCTGCAGGCTGTTAGTCTCCTGATGACGCGTAAATCATTGTATGTGTACACACTTAAAGCTGATTCTGATTATACAAATAACAATATATTAATTGAGGTAGTTTGCTATTCCTGTAAAACTGAGCAACAGGGCCATTGGATTCCCTCGGTTACATGTCGGTCACTAACACATTTACATCAGTAGCTCATGACCTTCCTTAGCTCAGAGCAGCAGGTCATGACCTTCCTTAGCTCAGAGCAGCAGGTCATGACCTTCCTTACCTCAGAGCAGCAGGTCATGACCTTCCTTATTCTTCTTCATTTCATCTTGTCGAATGCTTGAGAGGCTGCAGAAGTCCAAGTGATTTTGTCAGAAGCCATCAAATTCTTACCGTGTATGACTTCTGACAAGGGTTGTTCAAGCTGAGAATAGTTAGAGATGAAAGACCGACAATAGGAACACATTACTGAGAATGACATCATTTGTTTCCTTGTTCGTGGTTTAGGAAGCGATACAATGGAGGAAATGCGCTTAGGAGACAGTGTTTTCCCATCCCTGAGATGACATGACCGAGGAAGTGAACGTGTTGTCTGACAAACTGCAGTTTGGACAGGCCTTCAGCTGCCAAATGTTTGAGTAGTTTAAGTGTATCCTCCTCGCATTGTTGTTGTGAGGGTGCTGCTATGAGGAGGTTGTCAACATATTGTAAGAGGGCGGACCCTGGAGACCGAGTGAGGCTTTCTGAGTGAGTCATTGTAGATTGTCGGTGAATGTGTTTTTTGATTAAACATCAGACTAATAGCCAACAATCGATCGTTAACTATTACAACGACATGGAAAATTTGGATGTTCTACAAAATGACTATCAGCTCTCTGATCTGGCGATAGCCAGCCGTTTCCCATCATGCATTGGGTCATGCAGTGGGTGGAGAGTAACTGCGGCCACCTTGATCTCGTGAGGTCGTCGTTGACCACGTGTGCATGACGTCAGAGCGAGTCGGGATCAAGTCGGACACAAATCTAACCGGCATGCATTGTGCGGCGAAGGCCAGTGATCGATTCTGCGCAGGACTGGCTAATCTCGAAGGAGCCTATTTCCTTGTTTCCTCTCTCCTCGCATGGTTTCCTTGCGTCTCTCCATGCATCCCTGGTGGGAGGGACAAAGACGCAAAGACATAACGCAAGTGAGGGAAACGGGGATGCAATATGGGTAGATCTAAAGTCCCTTTATTTTTCAATAGAATCGTTGGAGATGAGCCAGTCCTGCGCTAGCTTGCGACCTTCGCAGACGCCAGCAGACGCTACCAATGTACTGCTGTTTACTAATGTCATTGTGTTATTGTTTTGTATTATGCATTTCTGTTTTGTACATTAAGAGCAACAAATATACATTTAGTTAAATTCCTTGAATGTCTCCACTAATGAAAGTTGATATCAGTCTGAAGTCACAGTTGTCCATAATGTGCTCCCTGCAGATGTCCAGCAGCTGTTGGCAGTTAAAGCAGATGTACCCCCTGAGTGCCTGGACCTGGACCAGGAGGACCCGGAGCCCCTCCACATAAAAGAGGAAAAGGAGGATCTCTGGAACCGTCTAGAAGGGAGCAGCTTATTGTGCTGGAGGAGGCCGATATCACCAAGTTCCTATCCACTGCTGTTACTGTGAAGAGTGAAGATGACAAACCTCAGACCTCACAGCTTCATCAAAGCCAGACGGAGGACAACAGAGAGGCGGAGCCTCCAGCCGGCAGGTCAGCTACACCGATAAAAACAGGAACTGATGGAGAGGACTGTGGGGGATCAGGACCAGCCAGGAACCTAAATCCACAGCGTCATTCACATCCAAACGCTGATGATGAAAAGCCTTCAGAATCTTCTGAGACTGAAGTCAGTTATGGAGTTTGGCAAGAACCGTTGTCAGATTCTGGACCTGAAAGTGAAGACGGGGACAATGTTTGTAATGAGACCAGGGCACCTGAGTCTGCTGCACATGGCCTGAAATATAAGGAAGCACTTGGAAGTCATGTGGGATGTAACACTGACAAATCCTTTAGCTTCTTCAGGTGTAGTAAACGGTTTTACTACAAGGAGTTTCTTCAGAGACACATGATGTGTCATTTTGGGAAAGTGTCCTCCGACTGTTTGGTGAAAAAGAAATGTTTTAGAGTGAAGGAAAAGAAAGAATCACGGCCAAGAGTTCTCACAGGAGGGAAACCAGTCAGTTGTGATGTTTGTGGGAAAAGATTTACAGTAAAGGGAAATCTGAAGACACACATGAGAGTCCACACAGGAGAGAAACCATTCAGTTGTGATGTTTGTGGGAAAAGATTTATTAAACAGACAAATCTGAAGACACACATGAGAGTCCACACAGGAGAGAAACCATTCAGTTGTGATGTTTGTGGGCAAAAATTCGCAGTAAATGGGAGTTTGAAGACACACATGATAGTCCACACAGGAGAGAAACCATTCAGATGTGATGTTTGTGGGCAAACATTCACAGTAAATGGGAGTTTGAAGACACACATGAGAGTCCACACAGGAGAGAAACCATTTGGTTGTGATGTTTGTGGGAAAAGATTTGCAGAAAAGGGGAGTTTTAAGACACACATGAGAGTTCACACAGGAGAGAAACCATTCAGTTGTGATGTTTGTGGGAAAAGATTTACTAAACAGACAAATCTGAAGACACACATGAGAGTCCACACAGGAGAGAAACCATTCAGTTGTGATGTTTGTGGGAAAAGATTTACACAACAGGGAACTCTGAAGAGCCACGTGAAAGTCCACACAGGGGAGAAACCATTCAGTTGTGATGTTTGTGGGAAAAGATTTGCAAGAAAGGCACAGCTGAAGAAACACATGAGAGTCCACACAGGAGAGAAACCATTTGGCTGTGATGTTTGTGGGAAAAGATTTTCAGAACAGAGGACTGTGAAGAAACACATGGGAGTCCACACAGGAGAGAAACCATTCAGTTGTGATGTTTGTGGGCAAAAATTCACAGTAAACTGGAGTTTGAAGAAACACATGAGAGTCCACACGGGAGAGAAACCGTTTGGTTGTGATGTTTGTGGGAAAAGATTTGCAGAAAAGGGGAGTTTGAAGACACACATGAGAGTCCACACAGGAGAGAAAACATTCATTTGTGATATTTGTGGGAAAAGATTTCCAAAACAGGGAAATCTGAAGACACACATGAGAGTCCACACAGGAGAGAAACCATTCAGTTGTGATGTTTGTGGGCAAAAATTCACATTAAATGGGGGTTTGAAGACACACATGAGAGTCCACACAGGAGAGAAACCATTTAGTTGTGATGTTTGTGGGAAAATATTTATGCAGCAGCGAGCTCTGAAGAGACACATGAGAGTCCACACAGGAGAGAAACCATTTGGTTGTGATGTTTGTGGGAAGAGATTTGCACGACAGGATAAGCTAAAGACACACATGAGAGTCCATACAGGCGAGAAACCATTTGGTTGTGATGTTTGTGGGAAAAGATTTACAAGACAGGGAACTCTGAAGAGTCACATGAGAGTCCACACAGGATAGAATTTGTTTCTTCCAGTTGTGAAAGCTCTTAAAAATGAACCTAAAAAGCATGCCCATACTAAAAACAGTATCTCTCTGCAACCACAAGGTTTATTTGAATGTTTTTTGTGTTATTATAAAGTTAATAACTGTGAGATTCGTCTAGATGTGTAAATATCAGTATATATGTTACTGGTTTAAAGTAAATGAAGATGGAACACAAAGAATGAATATATTTCAGTTTCGCATAACAAATTTAAAAAAAACACTTTCAGGGTGATCATCACGTTAGAATCATGCAGTTGAAGGTTTAAAACTATTTCATGTCATAGCACAATATGTGAACACTCTTCACTCTGGAGCATGTAAAAATGGCAAACATGATCTTGTTGCCCGGGCTTTGGGTGTTAATTTGAAATGCAACATCATTATATTCGTGCCTTGTTTCCCATGGGGTACACCCAAGTGTACCCCTCGGCCCCTCTCGTGGGGCCGAGGGTTAAACAGGTTTTAATGATGTATATTTTTGTTGTTCTCTTTCTCTCGTGTTTATTAAGAAAATCTGTTCAATGTTTCAAATGTTCTCTGTCATTTGTTTGTAAATGAGATGGAAGGCAAAATTATTTTTGAACATGTGATGAATCTTTATCTTTATTAAAATCATTGACAACATACTGTGTGTCTGTGATGCAGGAAACTAAAAACAAACATCTGCATCAAATACATCTGCATTTAAAATGCATATTTCCGTGTAATGTTTTAAAATCTACATAAAAATAAACTTATAAACTAAATGATGTGATGGATAGTTAGCGGGAAAGTAGAGACAGTTCTTAACTGCCTGATCCAATTAGTGTCTCGTGTCACCTAGAAAGCCTTTTATTTTATTTTTACTATTGTCGACCGGCAAGCAAACAGTTTAACATATATATGAATAATATCAATTCAAAATCAGTTCCAAAATAATTTTTGTATGAGCTTCCCTTCGCACTGTCCTGATATTCTGTGTGGAAAAGAGCAAGTTGGCCAATGTTCTGCTTTTCATACTTGGTGTGCTGACTGCTACATTTCTGGGAGATCAAAGAACAAAATGTACTTCAGCTGTTTCGTCACGTTTGAGGAGGAACTCTGTGAGAATACGGTGATAATTCACATTGATTTTAATGTCTGCATTAAATCTATGTCCCCCCCCCATTATTTACATTCTAACTCCTGGTTGCGTTCTCACCCAATGCTCAGCATCAGCTGTGTTTCCTGACTCGCTTTGCAAAGCGTCTCGGTGCAAAATTCGAAAGTCGGAGCAGATCTGTTCCCTCTACACGGCTCTCAACATGGCGGCGGCCTCGCAGTGGAAAAATCCCATCGGCCTTTTGTTTAGGGAAACAGTGAGATGCTAACTTCAAAACTACGTCATGCCTGCTCTGATATGAACACACAGAGGGAGAGAGACTTCATTCTGCATTACTCCTCTATATCTTCACAGAGATAATATGTGTTTGCTGCTTAATTAATGCTCTGACTGTCGTATAGAAAACCTTTTAAATGGTGATTGAATCGTTGAAACCAAAGTCACCCTTCAACCAGACTTTGCAAATCACCAAAAAGCATGTTTACTAGCTCAGAGCGTGTCGTACAATCAGTCTGTGGCTGAGTCAAAGTCGTGTCTTGTTGCCGTGAGATACAGCGTGTTGACAAGAGACAAGACTGCACTTGAGTTGGCCCCTTTCTTAAAACATCCCGTCTCCCCTCCCTAAATAGACGGTCGGAGCCCTGCTGGCTGCTTTTAGGTTGAATCTGTATTCAGGCGTCAGCTGTGTGCCGACACCTCCTCTATCATTTCAACAGGCAGACACTCAGATTGAGGGTTAATCAATTTACCTCTTTTTTAATTCTCATTTACAGATAAAGATCCTCACAGTCCTTGAATTCATGGTCCACAGAGAGAGAAGGTCCCTCTTTAGGGAGGTGGATCTGGTATGCAGGGCCTCTCTGTTCTCCCTCCTCCTATCTTTCTCTCCCTCTCTCTCTCCGTAGTAACACTCTGAAGCACAGATTGACCTCGTGACCTCTTCTGGTTCTTCTCCATCTTCTCCGTGTCTGAGGGCTCTGAGGCGTGGAGGGAGACGCACGGAGCCAGATGTGCGTGGTGTGGTCGGGGTGGGGGCTGCTGCTCTAGGGAGTGCATGAGTCAGGCTCTGCAGCGATGCCAAAATGTCTGTTAGCAGGAAGTTACAATGACATCCTGCAGCTGGTAGTGTGCAGCCAGCAGCCTGCAGGATGAGGCCTTTCTGAGACTGACATAGAAATAGATGCTTTTGGATTCATCGCACAATGTGGATCCCATTTTTCTAAGTTTCACATCTTTTCAGGTGAAAATCAAACCGTTCCCTGTTTATGATGCTGAAGGTGTGGAAGCTGTTTCAACCTCCACTTGATGCTTTTTGTTCCACGATGAAGATTTTATGTATATTAGTTTGTTTAGGAAAATGTTGGAAAAAGTAAATTTTGTCTCTTGCCACTCTGTAATAAACCAATGTGGGCTCTTATTCCTCCACGACATCATGGACTTCTTTAATCAACCGCAGCATGTGCTCACGTTATGATTATAGAGCATTTGCATCCTGCTGAGCTCATCCTCTGTGATCACGGCCTTTTTAAAACGAGATATGAATAAACAAGCAGCACAGAAAGCAGCTTTCATGTCTGCATTGTATAAAAAGTAAATGTATGATTCAAAAGCTAAAGGGAGAGAACTGCTGTCCCTCAGACATGAAGAGTTACTGTCTGCTGACCCCTGGTGGTGAAAACAGGTCAGTGCACCAGAGTGTAAAATATAAAAAGGCTTAAGAAAACTTTTAAACGTTAAATAGTTTTGAACCTGTAAAGTAATACTATGAACCTGGTTGTTTATGTTGTTAATAAAGTAATACTATGAACCTGGTTGTTTATATTGTTAATAAAGTAATACTATGAACCTGGTTGTTTATATTGTTAATAAAGTAATACTATAACCTGGTTGTTTATGTTGTTAATAGCTATGAACCTGGTTGTTTATGTTGTTAATAAAGTAATACTATGAACCTGGTTGTTTATATTGTTAATAAAGTAATACTATGAACCTGGTTGTTTATATTGTTAATAAAGTAATACTATGAACCTGGTTGTTTATATTGTTAATAAAGTAATACTATGAACCTGGTTGTTTATGTCATTATGACTCAACACTGTAATCACACAGACGAAGTATCAAAGATGCGCTTCTTTGTAGTCCATCTTCAGAACATTGTAGTTTCACCGCTGCTGACTGATGTCACTAACATGCGCGTGCCGTCTCATCATAACCACGTGGCTTAGAGAAAATGGAGTCGGATCCTCTAAACACCGCGGTTGTCTTTTCCTAACTCCTCATGAATTCTCCTTCCCATCTTTCCTTGACCCTGTGACGTTTTCCTCAGAGGTCAAGGAAAAGTGGTTAGGAATCGACGTTAGGAGGTAATTGTTGGACTATTGGAATCCAGCCACGCTTCGAAGCCTCGACACGAAAGGACACATCACTACTGCGGACTGGCTCCTCTCGAACGAGCCTCCTGTGTTTGTCTCCATGTGGAAAGCAGAAGTGCTGAGAGTGTTGGTGAAGCAGGAAGTCGACGAGGCTTTTGGGCCGGTTGACAGAATATTAGCAGATTGTGAGGCGAAAGTTTCTCGTATCAGAGAATATGAGCGACAAATCAAACTACTGGTGGATGGTTTCAACCCTCGAGTTCAGCTCCACGGATCAGGTTTGTGCATTTTCATTATTATTCACAGTCTTCATGCTCGTTTCACGGGTTTAAGTCACATTTTAGGCCTTTTCCCCGTTTTTTACGGGATTCTCACGAGGAGAGCTTTTGGGACAAAGGTCAATATGGCGGCGCAGAACAACTCAAATCAAAAAGGACTATTGGACCGCAGCCATAGGCTCGTTCGAGATGAACTGCGGCTGCGGTCCAATAGTCCTTTTTGCTTAGGAAGGTTCCTAACTGAGTGAAATGACCCGGAAGTATCACAGTGGCCACTATTATAAGAGCTGTTCGGATTATCTAAATGCTTAGGAAAGGAGCTTAAATGCTTCCTTACTTAGCTCCTTTAGCATAGGAAACACTGGACCTTCCTTTACGAAAGGAAAGGAGATAATTCCGACCCACAATTCCTTGCGGCGGCAACATTTAAAGTGACGCAACATTTATAGTGACGTATCATTCGGCCGTTCACGAGAACAAACGATCATGAAGACAAACGCAGATCATATAAATAACCGTTGATTTAACTTGTAAATTAACTTTCAATAATCTGTTAAACCAGCTGACAAACTACAAACGTTACATAGATGTTGATTCAAACTGCTGTAAAGCGGTCAGACTGCTGTAAAGCGATCAGACTGCTGTAAAGCGGTCAGACTGCTGTAAAGCGATCAGACTGCTGTAAAGCGATCAAACTGCTGTAAAGCAATCAAACTGCTATAAAGCGGTCAGACTGCTGTAAAGTGATCACAGTGACGTATTGACCTGCTCTCTGGTGTTTACTGCAGCCTCAGCCCTCATTCTTTTATCTGACTTCAGTTACAGAAGCTTTGATAAAAGGTTAAACTGGACGAGCTCTGCAGTCTGAGTCATGTTTTTAATTATTATCTTTTCAATCAACATTAGAATAAAACACTTTCAAGTCAACACTTCTAGGTCAAACTGAGTTTATAAACTATTATCTGCATATTCTTATGATCAGATTATAGTCTGTATATAAACCATAACAACAAAGAGGGACATGAGACATTGTTAGTGGGAGAACGTATTTAATTCAGCATGTTTGGAACTGAACAATGAGACAGTTTAGTAGCTTTGTTCTCTCTGTGACAATCCCTTGGTTTAATTTTGATATTCCTTCTTTCATTTATATTGCAACCTTGTTAATGAAGTAATACTATGAACCGGGTTGTTCATGTCGTTATGACGCAACACTGTAATAAGTATCTAAGATGCGCTTCTTTGTAGTCCATCTTTTCCTAACTTTTCCTAAATTGGTTAGGAATCGACGTTAGGAGGTAATTTTTGGACTATTCGAATCCAACCTGCTTCTGGCCTGTAAAGTGAACGAGAGCAGGCGGCAGCAGGAGGTGTTGACAAAGAACTGAGGTCAAGTCAGACAGTTTTCAGCTGCCTTTAACCTTTTAGTACCGAATTATAACAGGCCGCCTGGTCCTTTTCGTCTTATTTTTGTCAAAAGTGTCAGAAAATGTCCTTTTTGTAAATTAAACTTTCAAAATGTGTCAAGTATTTCTCATTATTACATGTTAAAATAGCTTAAAACAGTGTGTAATAACAGAAAAGTAAACAAACGCATTTCAATTTTCATCAGGTTTATCTTCATAAACAATTTTTGAGATTACAAAAATGAACCGTAACCTATTTTACATCTTCTCAAACAGTTGTGTTTGCCTAGAGCTTCCAGTGTCCATGTTACAGGTTGTTATGTTTCCATGTCCAGGAGTTTTTTAGCTGCAGTGGTAGTTCCTGAAACAGTTCCAGTCCAGCTGAATGCAGAGCCCAACCTTGCACTCCTCACACATCCAGGGTGCACTGTTTCCTCCCCTGGCTTGCCTTCTGTCTTTTCCTCTTTTTTTTGTTTGTGGGGACAGGAAAGTGGCCTTGAGTGGGGGGCTTAGGTGGGCCAGCCAGTGACATGCCGAGCAGCTTTGCACACAGCTCCTCCTGCAAAGCCTGGCGTGTCATCGGCCTCTGCTGCTGCCTCATGCTGAGCTCCTTGTGTATGATGAAGCTGTTCGTGACAGCAATGTCTAAAAGGTGCTGAAAAACTGTCATTGGCCATGTCTTCGTTTTTCGATGCACAGAGTTGGTTCCCAGCATCTGGTCAGAGGTGTCCACTCCCCCCATGTACTTGTTGTACTCCCCAACTCTGCCCTGCCTGTAAGTTCCACAGGCCCCAAACCTCTGCTGGCTCAGATGACGGCACGGGAGAGGACTGGTGTAAAGATTGTCGCAGTAAACAATGTAGCCACTCCCCAGATAGTCCTAGTTCACTAGCTCCGCCACCACGTCAAATGAAAGCCCCTTCCCTGAAGCACCGTGGTTCTTCCCTGTGTACAGCCTGTAGTCCACTGTGTAGCCATTCACATCGGCCAACACAAACAATTTAAGCCCCCACTTTTTTTTTTTTGGCTTGGCTTCCATGTACTGCTTCATTGAGAGCCCAGCCTTTGTGGCAACCATCCTCTCATCCACTGAGATGTGCTGCTTTGGATGGTAAATGGTCATGCAGCGGTTTCTGATCATCTCCAGGAGGGATCTGACCTTTTGCATGGGGTCGTAGTCCTCTGTCCCCTTGTTCTGGTCATTGACCGCATCCTCCTCTGGATCACTCATGTGCAGGTTAGAGGTGATGAACCTAAACCTGTCTCTTGACATTACTGAAGCCAGAAAGGGCACATGACATTTTTTTGTCTTCCTCCAGAAGTCTGACATTTTTGGGAGGTTGCACACAGACATGAAGAGCAACATGCCCAGGTATTTTTTCAGCTCCTATGGTGTGATGTTTGTCCATGCAAACTCTTTTTCCCCTTCCCCAAATTTTTGTTTGTGTTTGCACGCAAGAGTTTGAGAACCTTGTCGTAAAAAAAAGAGCAAATATGTCATGTGGTGTTTGGGTAACAGTGGTGAGAGGGGGTTGGGCACTGGGGCTACGCTTGGGGATGAACCTGGGTGGGTGAGGGTTGGCAGTGTCGGGGTCTGCCACCATTTTCCAGGCATCTTGATGATGCGGTGACCGGCTCCGAGGGGCATCACCAGCAGCATCAGCACCTCTATTGCTTCGACCACTGCTGGTACTGGTGGATGGCCCTTCATCAGAAGAAACTCTAAAAATATAAAGATATATCATGAGATTTATCCAAAAGAAACCCTCGTGTTTCCAGAATTTTTTTTTCACAGTATAAGAATAGGAAAAGTAATAAATAAAGCAATAATAAATTAATTTGAGACAAAGCCAAGAAAAAAATATTATAAATATCCAGACTAAAAAGAGTATATCTCTGTAACCACAAGGTCTATTTGAATAATTGTTGGTGTTATGATAATGGGAACACTTGTGAGATTTGTTCAGATGTGTAAATATCAGTATGTATATATATATATATATATATATATATATATATATCCAAACTGTATTACTTACTGTGGTTGAGATGGCAACACTGCTCCTGTTCATCCTCATCCTCGAAATCGCAAAAAAAAAACTATGGTGAAAACAACGCAAAAAACACTCAGAAACAATACTAATACTTTTATTTAATATTTTATTTACCAAAAAAACGCCGCTAAGACACCGTTATAATTCCGCAATAACACCGCTAGAATAATCCCAAATTGTACTCTCACTCTCCGTTGTTGTTTACCTGCTGCGCTCACTTTCCCCCTCCCCCACAGTAAAAAACGTAATGTATCGTACTGGAAAGCTCTGCTTCTCAGCTTTCAGAATCAGTTGGAATTACGTCGATAGCGTGAATGGTCGAGAAGTTATGGTAATTTGAATTAGACACGTCACTTCCTGTTGCCGGCATACTGGGTTCGTTCTAGAAGGGTTAAAGAAAAAACAGGAAGTCACAGAAACGGTTAGAAACAGGATTAGGCGATAAAGGTGCCGTAATGTCCCGCTACAGTTTATCTCCCTTGGTCATAGAACACCAACCTTTCTATGCTCACGTTTTCACTACCTCTCTTCCGTCTTCCACCCTCTGGCGCTCTCCCCTTCCGCTTCTTTTTCGTTCTTTTTCGTGAAATTCTTTTTCGAAATTGCTTTCCGTTTAATTACCGTATGGAGTTATTTAATATATCTTATTAGGAACCAACTTGTTTTAATAGTCTAGCTTTTCCCACAGGGCTACATACATATAACATGTCTGCTTATACTGTTACTCTTACAACTTCATTCACACTGGCGACATTCTGCACATTCACACAACTCTCATTCTCACAGGCTACAGACGGTCACTATACTGGTTTTCTCGTTCGCGGGGTGCTAGCTAAGTGATGCACTGTGTCCCCCGACACGTTATGACATTCAACTTGTAAAACTCCGATACACATTCATATTTGCATTACTGATAGTCCGTTACTCTTACAGTTATGATGCATCTGTGTCGCTACTTACAGTTTTCACCACTTTTACCCACCTGAAAGCACACAAATACACGCACATCAGCAACGCAACCGCATGCTGCAGGCTGTTAGTCTCCTGATGAAGCGTAACGCTGCCCTCGCTTCCTTCCCAAAGGACCCCTGAGCTGACTTTAGTGCCTGTATGAGCTTTACTCATTTTCACCAAATATTAACCTCCTAAACCGTTTCAGTTTATATTGCAGATGAACATCATGCATTGGGTCATGTAGTCGGTGGAGAGCAACTGCGGCATCTGGCTTTAAAACCTGCGGCCGCCTTGATCTCGTGAGGTCGTCGTTGACCACGTGTGCATGACGTCAGAGCAAGCACATCCCAAGTCTCTTATTTTTCAATAGGCTCGTTGGAGATGAGCCAGTCCTGCGCTAGCTTGCGACCTTCGCAGACGCCAGCTTGCTGTTTGTTGAGGTTCTCAACTCAATAAACGTTGGAGCAAATTTTTGTTTCGCCATCAATTTTCATGAAACTAGCACTATTAAAAGTTACAGTTGATTTCTCCCCTTAAACATTCTCAGAAGTGAATTTAATGATGAAATAACATGCAAATGTATCTTTAAAAGAGTATAATATATTCCATAGTTTTAATACTTACTGATCATTAATGTGTTAATATCATCAGAATCAATCTAAATATTAGTATCGTTGTATGAAGTGTGTGTGACATCCGCCTGCTTTGTATGAAAGCAATCTTTTACATTAAACAGTTCATATTTATTCTAGAGCCCTTTACACTCTGCACTACTGTACAGCTGTTTATAAATGTCATTGTGTTATTGTTTTGTATTATGCATTTCTGTGTTTGTACATTAAGAGCAACAAATATACATTTAGTCAAATTCCTTGAGTGTCTCCACTAATGAAAGCTGATATCAGTCTGAAGTCACAGTTGTCCATAATGTGCTCCCTGCAGATGTCCAGCAGCTGTTGGCAGTTAAAGCAGATGTCCCCCCTGAGTGCCTGGACCTGGACCAGGAGGACCCGGAGCCCCTCCACATAAAAGAGGAAAAGCAGGCTCTCTGGAACCGTCTAGAAGGAGAGCAGCTTAATGTGCTGGAGGAGGCCGATATCACCAAGTTCCTATCCACTGCTGTTACTGTGAAGAGTGAAGATGACAAACCTCAGACCTCACAGCTTCATCAAAGCCAGACGGAGGACAACAGAGAGGCGGAGCCTCCATGGCAGGTCAGCTACACCGATAAAAACAGAAACTGATGGAGAGGACTGTGGGGGATCAGGACCAGCCAGGAACCTAAATCCACATCGTCATTCACATCCAAACGCTGATGATGAAAAGCCTTCAGAATCTTCTGAGACTGAAGTAAGTCATGGTGTTTGGCAAGAACCGTTGTCAGATTCTGGACCTGAAAGTGAAGATGGGGACAATGTTTGGAAGGAGACCAGGGCACCTGAGTCTGCTGCACATGGCCTGAAATATAAGGAATTGTAAGTCATGTGGGATGTAAAGCTGGTAACAAATCCTTCAGCTTCTTCAGGTGTAGTAAACGGTTTTGCTGCAAGGGGTTTCTTCAGAGACACATGATGTGTCATTTTCGGAAAATGTCCTCCGGCTGTCTGGTGAGAAATAAATGTTTTAGAGTGAAGGAAAAGAAAGAATCACGGCCAAGAGTTCTCACAGGAGAGAAACCATGTGGTTTTGATGTTTGTGGTAAAAGATTCACAAGACAGGAACATCTGAAGACAAACATGATAGTCCACACTGGAGAGAAACCATTCAGTTGTAATCTTTGTGGGAAAAGATTCGCAGGAAAGGGACATCTGAATAGACACATGAGAGTCCACACAGGAGAGAAACCATTCAGTTGTGATGTTTGTGGGAAAAGATTTACAACACATGGACATCAGAAGAGTCACATGATAGTCCACACAGAAGAGAAACCATTTGGTTGTGACGTTTGTGGGAAAAGATTTAAAACACATGGACAGCTGAAGAGTCACATGATAGTCCACACAGGAGAGAAACCATTTGGTTGTCATGTTTGTGGGAAAAGATTTAACCAGCAGCAAAATCTGAAGAGACACATGGGAGTCCACACAGGAGAGAAACCATTTGGTTGTGACGTTTGTGGGAAAAGATTTACACAACAGGGAACTCTGAAGACACACATGAGAGTCCACACAGGAGAGAAACCATTTTGTTGTGATGTTTGTGGGAAAAGATTTACAGAACAGGGAACTCTGAAGAGACACATGAGAATCCACACAAGATAGAATTTGTTCTTTTCAGTTGTGAAAGATTTTTTTTTCTCGTGTGTATTTAAAAAATATTTCAAACGTTTCCTATGTCATTTGTTTGTAAATGAGATGGAAAGCAAAGTGATTTCTGAACATCTGATGAATCTTTATTAAAAACAATGAAATCATACTGTGTGTCTATGATGAAGGAAAGTAAAAACAAACTAAAAACTCTGTACAAATACATCTGTATTTAAAATGCATTTTTCCATGTAATGTTTTAAAATCTACATAAAAATAAACGTATGCAAGTTTACTTTGTGTTGCTGAAATTTTGGTAACACTTTCTTTTACAGATCCCATCGTTTTGTATAATTCCCTAGAAATAAGCTTCTATGTAACTGTAAACTCTCAGGAAGGTTCTTGGAAAAGATAAGATGGATAGTTAGTGGGAAAGTAGAGACAGTTTTTAACTGCCTGATCCAATTAGTGTCTAGTGTCACCTAGAAAGCCTTTTATTTTATTTTTACTATTGTTGACAGTTAAGCAAACAGTTTAACATATATATGAATAATATCAATTCAACTCATTTCCAAAGTATTTTTTGTATGAGCTTCCCTTCACACTGTCCTGATATTCTGTGTGGAAAAGAGCAAGTTTGCTGATGTTCTGCTTTTCATACTTGGTGTGCTGACTGCTACATTTCTGGGAGGTCAACGAACAAAATGTACTCCAGCTATTTTGACACAGTTGAGGAGGAGCTCAGTGAGAATATGGTGATAATTTTAACAGCTGATATTGATTTAGTTTTTTTTTTTTTTTATGAGAATACTCTATTATTCCTGCTAACCTTACCGTCCATCTTTCACATCATCATTTAGTTTTTATTTGATAAACTTTTGCCAAAGTCCTCATTTTTAAAGGGGACTTTTAATTCAGTTCAAGTCTTGTTTGGTTCATAAAAATAGTCAAATACTTTAATTCATCGTTTTCGTTGACAAAATAAACGCTGCTTAGCTGAACTTTTAACTCCAACCAAGAGAAGTGTTGATCACAGTTTGTGTGTTGTTGGAGCCATAATGCAGTTTTTGACCGTGGTCGTGTCAACGTGTCATCTTATCGTGTATTATCCTGTTGTGTGGTATCCTGTGGTATTCTGTTACTCAGCATGTAAGATGCATTGATACAAGTAACCACTAACTACTAGATGGTGCCAAATCCCACATACTGTCGCTTTAAATAGCAAATCACATAATTATTTCCAGTAAACTAATAAAGTAAACATGTTTAGAACAACCTGAACTAACCTACTTTTCTCTAATCCTTTACTTTTGGGTTCTTTTTTTCCTTTTGCAAATAGTGCTTATAACAACAATCCTCACACTCCCTCAATTCTGGATCCACAGGAGGAGGAAGAGCATCTTTTAGTGAGGGTCTCACGTCTTCCTCTCCTCCTATCTTTCACACTCTCTCTGCAGTCACACCCTGGAGCACGGCTTGACCTCGTGACCTCACTTCTTTGGTTTCTTCTCCATCTTCACTATGTCTGAGAACTCTGTGAGGTTGAAGAGGGAGAAACATAAAGCCAGGTGAGGTTGGGACTTAATGAAGCTGTATTTCACAAAGTTAGTTTTGTCTATTTCCTCCCTGTGATAAATAAAAAAGTAATTTTTTTTTTACCTTATTTTTCCTTTCCAAAATGTAATGTGTGATTCAGCTTTGTGAATGAGTGAGTTTTTCCCCCTCAGACTTGAAGCGTTACTAACTGCTGACCCTCAGTGGTGACTACCAGTCAGTGCACCAGAGAGTGTAAAAGGTCCTCACCTCTGTAGTCGATGCGTCCGTCTCCATCGGTGTCCACAGCCTGGATTATGGCCTCCGCCTCCTCATCAGAGAGAGGAGCTGACGCTGCTGCAGTCGGTACAGTCCACAGAATGTACCTGTGATAAGAGAACCGTGGTCAGCTGCAACAAGTATGTATTTATCTGGTAGAAACAGACATTAAAGGCCGACATTATTCCATATTTTTCATATACATTTATTTATTTTTAAACACGAAGCAACAGGGTTGGGTTTTTAGGTTGAATAATATTCTAAACCTAGTTTACTCTTCCTTGTTTCGAAAGATTAGCAACCCTAGCTTTAAGAGATGTCAGCATTTAGTTCTCTGATATATAAAACAGGTCAGTGAACGCCCCTCTGGTGAATCTTAAAGAGTCTAAAGGAGACGACTAAGCGTCCTCACTAGGACACTAGTCCTCCTTTATCTTAGTGGTGGAGACGTGAAGTCATGTGACCGTGGTGGAGTTCCTTTATAGGCTAACGTTAGCTTTCTTACTTTACACTTCAAACATCATAAAAGTGGTGTTTGTTTTTGAAGATTATCTTGATGAACAAAATGTGTAAGAATCATAAACGTTTGTTTGACACAGAGATTTTAATTCAATGACCCCATCTACTTCTTTTACATTTTTAAACTCCATGAATTTAGTTTCTTTTTTAAATATCAAGAGACAGTTGATTAACATCAAACCAGGTTTTGAAGATTTCCAGGTTCCTTTTAATAGCAAACAAAAATTCCATAGAGCTCCAAACTATTAAAAACACTTGATTATGGATTGATTGTAATCTGCTGAAGGTAAATATGTGTGTATTCTGTATTTCTAGTCCTGTAACAATTTAATATAGTTTGTAAAAGTCATGATGCTAGTCCTGCTTATTGTGTAATGGTGTGTGTTTGGTGTCATTAGATAAACAACATACACTCTGATGTCTGAGTTGCCGGGTCATGTTGCCGGGTCATGTTGCCGGGTCATGTTGCCAGGGCTTCAGCCCTGATGTTTTGAGTGTAGCCCCAAATATAATTTAAAATGCTGTGAAGCGCAACAGAAAACGTTATATGTGTGAACACTCACACCGGTCACACATTATGCCTGACGTCCATCAGCCTACTGACGGCGCCACAAAGACATTCAAAAACGTCTGCAGAGCAGAACCGCTGCGTTTGGTTGGAGCCGCATGACGTCATCCTGCTGAGGTCAAAGTATGGAGACGAATGGCCCAGTGACGCCAGAGCTCAGGAAGCGGTCGCTTTTCTGAGCACTCGACTTTTGTCGAATTTACTTTTTTTTATAAATAGTTGTTTGTTATTATTTAATTTCTAGTGCATTGATCATTTAGACAGAATATAATATACTTTTTTTTTTTTTAATGACCCCTCAAACATAAGATATGTAATAGAGTCAGAATAGTTTACAGTTTAATAATCAACTTTATTGTCCTAAATGACATCAGTGCATTGACACACTTAACTAAAATAAATTATCTCTCCTCGTCCCTACATTTGTATTTTGAGTGTAATTCATTTTCAAAGAAAGAGCCATTACACGCAATAAACAAACTGATGGCATTATTATTATTACTTTCATTTTCTATAGATATCGACACAATAATCATAGTCTGATATCAGATATACATTCCTACAGTATAAAACACTGTTACAAGTAATGTTACTGTTCCCGCCTGAAGACCTGCACTTTGGAAAAGTTGTTATTTTAAAATAAAAATGAATAAAATGTTGTCCCTAGTAACATAATCACAGTCACATAACAACCCTCTCTCCAATTTGTTTCCACTTTCCTCTTGACCCCGCCATTGTATCATAAAGACAGACACCATATTAATAAGTTCATAATGTATGTATTGGCCTCACAAACATCATTCATTAATTTATTCAATTCAAAGCTTCACACACCAAAGCCATGGTGTCATTATAATCACTCTGCCTGTTTTACATGTATTGTCCACTTGAAGGCGCAGTAGAGCAAATGAAGCACCACGAAGCTTCATTTCCTGAATCAGTCACGTGATACGCCGTCTCGCGACGCTTCGTATGTCACCACGAGCCTCGATACCTCAACGAAGCTTTCCTGGATTACTCGACACGCGCTTCGAAGCCTCGACACGAAAGGACACATCACTACTGCGGACTGGCTCCTCTCGAACGAGCCTCCTGTGTTTGTCTCCATGTGGAAAGCAGAAGTGCTGAGAGTGTTGGTGAAGCAGGAAGTCGACGAGGCTTTTGGGCCGGTTGACAGAATATTAGCAGATTGTGAGGCGAAAGTTTCTCGTATCAGAGAATATGAGCGACAAATCAAACTACTGGTGGATGGTTTCAACCCTCGAGTTCAGCTCCACGGATCAGGTTTGTGCATTTTCATTATTATTCACAGTCTTCATGCTCGTTTCACGGGTTTAAGTCACATTTTAGTAGGATGGGCGGATGAAGCCTTGTGAAGCTTTGAGGCTTTCTTTCTAATTGTACCAAAAAGGATTCGAAGCTTCGGGGTTTCACTTTGAAGAAGAACAGAGACATCTGGTGGCAGACTGGAATAAAGCATCCGTTTAATAGTGTGACCGAACAGTCAAATCCACTTACAGTTTAACAAGCAAAAACCTTTTCAAATAACTAACATGATACAATGTGATCATCACAAAGACATTTATTTATAATGTGTATATAAACCTGCACATACAACAAGACGCCCAACAGGCTAACAATTCATGGAACAAATCAAGCTAATACAAGAACAAATTGAAAGGCTCAAGTCAGGTTTATTAACTAAAAAAAATAAATAGATTTTACTACAGGAAAAAAAATGGGAATCTAAAAAAAAAGAGAAAAAATGGAAATTTGATAAATAAATAATATTTGGTAATAAAATAAATATGTTCAAAAAAATATAAGTTTAAAAAAATAGACTGTAAATAAAATTTAAATAAAGTGCAAATGAAAATATAGCCTTATAATCTGAAAATTATACAACTAACTATACAAATATATTATACAACTCCCTTTTTATGTTCACTTCTTAATGAGACACTTGGGCCTGCCTCTCAGACACGAGCAGATCCAGTCTGGGTGGAATGGGGGAAAGGCTCACTCTCAGAGTAGCCTCCAGTGTTGCTGTGAGTCCTTTTGGGACTTTGGTCTTAGTGGTGGTCACACTGGAGAATCCTGATTCACACAGGTATGTAGTCGTGAATGGGAGAAGGCGTTTCACAGCCCTCAGTGCTAGACATGGGTACTCCTTTGAGACAGCAATCCAGAAGGAGATGTTAGATCCGAGAGATAAGCCCCTCCCACAGGACTATCTAATTAACCAGCTCTCCGTTCAAAGGGTCCGGATCTCTGTAGATGTTTGGAGATCTGTTTAAGCTGGTGGTCGAGGAAACTCGCCTGGCTCGCTCACTGCCGTCCCTCCTGACGTCTACCCCGCTTCCACTCACAACTCCACTCAACCGGGAGGCCCTCTTGGCCCAATGCAGCTATCAGTCACATCAGTTAAGGCAGCTTTCCTCTAATGGACCTGGGCTCTTGGTAAAGTGCCAGGATAGGTTTTAATAGCTAGGATTTAAGTTCTAAGGGTCTGTAGTGGACTAGAAACTAGACTAACCGTTCAGAACTATATTGATGTTATGCACACAGTAGTACTTAACTTTTTAAAACCATGAGTACACTTCACTACTTCTCTATGATAAACTTTCAGGACTACTTGCTTTCAATGCAGATTATATATTTATTGCAGGATTATTAGCGGGGGCATAGCAACAGCTCAATTATTCACTTAATTTGATTGTATTAACGATTGATCACAACATAAATTTGTTACTGAGCCGAGACTGGGTGAAAGTCCTTTTTGTAAAATTGATCCTTTGAGGGGTAGGAGGAGAGGTCTTAGCCGGGTCCGGCGTAGACACCTGCCTCCTCCTGCCGAGGGAAAAGAAGTCCGTCTGCAATCCTCTTGACTCCGTACAAAGTCCCAGAAAACAGGGTCCTCCTTGACCCTATGAAGGCAGGGGGGGATGAGACTCTCCGTCAGCCAATTCCTGCCCAAGATCAGGGTCCTCTGATCCGTGAGCAGAGACAAAGTTCTCCGATGTTTGTCCCGGACGATGTTCTAGTGTCCTCAGCTGAGTACCGGACGGTGTCCCACGTTAGATCCCTCGCGATGTCTCGAGTCATCTCTTTTTATCCTTTTCAGTTGAGCCATCCCCCCTCCCTTACATCCTCACACCCAGTCTCATGTTTTGATTACACACACACACATATTGCCCCCCTCTCGAGGTCGGAATAGGAGGAACTCGCACACACATTTGACACCCTCTCCCCATCACCTTACACATTTGAATTCAATGGAATACACTCTCTTTGTTATACTGAGAGGAATTTGATTACTTTAACACAGACATATTTGATTTTCACAGGATACACTCTTTGTTATAATAAGATGAACTTGATTATTTCTGGTCCTTCTTGAGCCGATCGTGTGAGGAAACATTTCAGTTTCCACCCGTTCAGTACTTTCAGTCCACAGAAAATAAAAGTATTCGACACCAACGTTGCTAAGATGGATCTTTCTTATAAAAGCAATGGATCTAAGATAATGTCTGCTGCAGTAAATTGTACTTTTTTTATGAAGAGTAATAGCCACCCCCCTTGATTTACTATTAAAGTTAGTGGAAGATTTGACCAACCCAAGGTTTTCGTAATCTCACTTGGTTTGCTTTTGACAAGTGTGTCTCTTGTAGGAAAATTATTTCAGTTTTTTCAGGTGAGCAAAGACTCTAGCTCTTTTAATGGGGCCATTTAGACCTTTAACATTCCAACTGACAAATCTGGTAGTACCTCCACCTGTCATCATTGCATTAAACATAGGTCTACTTTGTACTTAAAGTTACTGGTTTTTTTCTGACATGGAGGCAGTGTGTTTCCCGTAAAACCCTGAACTATCTAATACCCTAAAAACTATAACATCTTGAACATAAAACACCATTCCTATGCAAATCCCCCTAACAGGGTCTAGCTGCAGGACTCCTTTGCTATGTACTTCCAGAAAAGCCTTCCCTAATTTTTCCTAACCGGGAGATTCTCCCGACACATTAAATTGTTGGCAAGACCAACCTTGCGACATCACAATAACAAATAATAAAGTATAATTACCCACAACATGTACATGTTGGAGCTTATCAGACCTTGAACTTGTATTGGACAGGGTGGTGTGTATTTTAACAAGCACCAGAGAAGGGTGGCTCTCACCTTAACAATAACAGTAGCGGGAATAACAGTGAGGAAGTAAATAAATTAAGAAAAAAGAAAAATGTCCGCATATCAGGAAGAGAGAGAGAGCTATACACGTATACCCACACCTGTGTGCGTCTGTTTATATGACCGGTTGTATTTCGATGCCATGACTTCGTTAACCGGCTATTCGTTGGTCGTAGAAGGCTCTTGCTTCTTCCGGGGTGTCGAAGTAGAAGGATTCTCCTTCAAAGGTGATGCGCAGGCGGGCCAGGTGCAGCAGTCAGAAGCGGACCCCTTTTCTGTACAGGTCTTATTTAATGTCCTTGAAAGCCGCTCTCTTTCTGGCGAGGGGCGCGCTCATGTCCAGGTACACTCTCACAGTCACATTGCAGTACTTTAATTCGTGTTTCATGGCCCATCTTAATACGTTTTCCTTATCAGAGTAGTTATGAAAGCACACAATAAAAGATCTGGACTTGGTGGACCCTCGTTCTGGTACCGGTGCGATGTGCGCGGTCAATCAGCGGGGGTGAGACCTTGCTCTCGTGAGGTCGTTGTTGACCACGTGTGCATGACGTCAGAGAAAGTCGGGATCAAGTCGGACACAAATCTAACCGGCATGCATTGTGCGGCGATCGATTCTACGCAGGACTGGCTCATCTTGAAGGAGCCTATTCCCTTGTTTCCTCTCTCCTCGCATGGTTTCCTTGCGTATCTCCATGCATTCCTGGTGGGAGGGACAAAGACGCAAGGAAATGACACAAGTGAGGGAAACGGGGATGTAATATGGGTAGATCCCAAGTCTCTTATTTTTCAATAGGCTCGTTGGAGATGAGCCAGTCCTGCGCTAGCTTGCGACCTTCGCAGACGCCAGCTTGCTGTTTGTTGAGCTTCTCAACTCAACACTTTTCAAAATTATGATTTTAATTTCTCGCCTCAAACATTCTCAGAAGTGAATTTCATGATGAAATATAATGCCAATATATCTTTAAAAGTGTATGATATATTCCATAGTTTGACTACTTACTGAACTTTAATGTGTTACTATCATCACTTATCAGTCTAAATATTAGTATTGTTGTATGAAGTGTGTGTGACATCTGGCTGCCTCGTATAAAAGCAATCTTTTACATTTGACATTCCATATTTATTCCAGCATCATTTGCACTCTGCACCAATTCACTACTGTACTATTGTTTACAAATGTCATTGTGTTATTGTTTTGTATTATGTATTCCTGTTTTGTACATTAAGAGCAACAAATATACATTTAGTCAAATTCCTTGAATGTCTCCACTAATGAAAGCTGATATCAGTCTGAAGTCACAGTTGTCCATAATGTGCTCCCTGCAGATGTCCAGCAGCTGTTGGCAATTAAAGCAGATGTCCCCCCTGAGTGCCTGGACCTGGACCAGGAGGACCCGGAGCCCCTCCACATAAAAGAGGAAAAGCAGGCTCTCTGGAACCGTCTAGAAGGAGAGCAGCTTAATGTGCTGGAGGAGGCCGATATCACCAAGTTCCTATCCACTGCTGTTACTGTGAAGAGTGAAGATGACAAACCTCAGACCTCACAGCTTCATCAAAGCCAGACGGAGGACAACAGAGAGGCGGAGCCTCCAGCCGGCAGGTCAGCTACACTGATAAAAACAGAAACTGATGGAGAGGACTGTGGGGGATCAGGACCAGCCAGGAACCTAAATCCACATCGTCATTCACATCCAAATGCTGATGATGAAAAGGCTTCAGAATCTTCTGAGACTGAAGTAAGTCATGGTGTTTGGCAAGAACCGTTGTCAGATTCTGGACCTGAAAGTGAAGACGGGGACAATGTTTGGAAGGAGACCAGGGCACCTGAGTCTGCTGCACATTCCCTGAAATATAAGGAAGACCTTGTAAGTCATGTGGGATGTAAAGCTGGCAACAAATCCTTCAGCTTCTTCAAGTGTAGTAAACGGTTGGTTAGAATGAAGGAAAAGAAAGAATTACGGCCAAGAGTTCTCACAAGAGAAAAACCATTTGGTTGTGACCATTTGTTTTGTGGGAAAAGATTTGCAGGACAGGATAAGCTGAAGAGACACATGAGAGTCCACACAGGAGAGAATCTGTTCAGTTGTGATGTTTGTGGGAAAAGATTTACAGAACGGGGGAGTTTGAAGAGACACATGAGAGTCCACACAGAAGGCCACACAGAAGAGAAACCATTCAGTTGTGATGTTTGTGGGATAAGATTTACAGCACAGGGAAAACTGAAAATACACATGATAGTCCACACAGGAGAGAAACCATTCGGTTGTGATGTTTGTGGGAAAAGATATACAGAAAAGGGGAGTTTGAAAAAACACATGAGAGTCCACACAGGAGAGAAACCATTTGGCTGTGATGTTTGTGGGAAAAGATTTACAGAACAGGGGAGTTTGAAGAGACACATGAGAGTCCACACAGGACTCAAAACAGGAGTCAAACCATGTGGTTGTAATGTTTGTGGGAAAAGATTTGCACGACCGGATCAACTGAAGAGACACATGATAGTCCACACAGGAGAGAAACCATTTGGTTGTGATGTTTGTGGGAAAAGATTTATAGAAGGGGGGGGTTTGAAGAGACACATGAGAGTACACACAGGAGAGAAACCATTTGGTTGTGATGTTTGTGGGAAAAGATTTATAGAACAGGGAGCTCTGAAGAGACACATGAGCATCCACACAGGAGAGAAACCATTCAGTTGTGATGTTTGTGGGAAAAGATTTATAGAACAGGGAGCTCTGAAGAAACACATGAGAGTCCACAAAGGATAGAATTTGTTCTTTTCAGTTCTGAAAGATTCATGATGTAAGTTTTTGTTCGCTTTCTTTTGTATGTAAAATATGTAAAATGCTCCCTATGCCATTTGTTTGTAAATGAGATGGAAGGTAAAGGTATTCTTGAACATCTGATGATTCTTTATTAAAAACAATGAAATCATACTGTGTGTCCGTGATGGAGGAAATTAAAAACAAACAAAAAACTTTACAAATACATCTGTATTTAAAATGCATTTTCCGTGTAATGTTTTAAAATCGACAAAAATTAACTTATGCAAGTCTACTTTGTGTTACTGAAACTTTGGTGACACTTTCTTTTACAGATCCCATCGTTTTGTATAATTCCCTAGAAATAAGCTTTTATGTAACTGTAAACTCCAGGAAGGTTCTTGGAAAAGATTTGATGAATAGTTAGCGGGAAAGTAGAAACAGTTTTTAACTGCCTGATCCAATTAGTGTCTACTGTCACCATGAAAGCCTTTATTTTATTTACTTCAGCTATTCCAGCACAGTTAAGGAGGAACTCTTGGTGAATACGGTGATAATTTTAACAGCTGATATTGATTTAGTTTCGTTTTTTTGTTGAGAATACTTTCTATTATTCCTGCTAACCTTACCGTCCATCTTTCACATTATCATTTAGTTTTTATTTGATGAAAACTTTTGCCAAAGTCCTAATTTTGAAAAGGGACTTTTAATTTAGTTCACGTCTTGTTTGTTTCATGAAAAATAGTCATCAAATACTTTAATTGATCGTTTTCGTTGATAAAAAAAACGCCACTTAGCCGAACGTTTAAACCGAGAGAAGTGTTGATCACAGTTTGTGTGTTGTTGTATTTACATAGAATGTGAACTAGAATCTGTGATTAATACAATGCCAAAAAAAGGGTTAACATAATAATCATAACCTTCTTTTTATTAGTGTTTAATCACCTGAATATATGCTATTGTGAAACTGCGTGGACGTGAGCCGGGGAGTTTAAAACCGTGGTACCGCCAGCCGCCGTCTGGCCTCTGTTGCCCCCAAAGCAGTGTGATGGTACGGACGGCCTGAGTGAGACAAACCGCGTTACCACGGTTTTGTGCTCTGCTCATGGAAAGCTGGGAGTGAACGGAGGGGTTTATTATGTCATCTGATACTTCACCACTAGATGGTGCCAAAACCCACATACTGTCGCTTTAAATAGCAGCAAATCACATCATTATTTCCAGGAAACTAATAAAGTAAACATGTTTAGAACAACCTGAACTAACCTACTTTTCTCTCATCTTTTATTTTTTGGTTATTTTTTCATTTTTTAAATATCGCTTATAACAACAATCCTCACACTCCCTCAATTCTAGATCCACAGGAGGAGGAAGAGCATCTTTTAGTGAGGGTCTAAAGTCTTCCTCTCCTCCTATCTTTCACACTCTCTCTGTAGTCTCACCCTGGAGCACGGCTTGACCTTGTGACCTCGATTCTTCTCCATCTTCACCATGTCTGAGAACTCTGTGAGGTTGAAGAGGGAGAAACATAAAGCCAGGTGAGGTTGGGACTTAATGAAGCTGTATTTCACAAAGTTAGTTTTGTCTATTTCCTCCCTATGATAACAAGTATGCATAATTTTAATAACCACAAAACACCTGGAATATGTCGACATTACCTCTGTATCATGCTGAGCTCATTAGCTGTTGAAGTAGCTTTAAAATAAATATATATATATTTTTAATTTACCTTATTTTTCCTTTCCAAAATGTAATGTGTGATTCAGCTTTGTGAATGAGTGAGTTTTTCCCCCTCAGACTTGAAGCGTTACTAACTGCTGACCCTCAGTGGTGACTACCAGTCAGTGCACCAGAGAGTGTAAAAGGTCCTCACCTCTGTAGTCGATGCGTCCGTCTCCATCGGTGTCCACAGCCTGGATCATGGCCTCCGCCTCCTCATCAGAGAGAGGAGCTGACGCTGCTGCAGTCGGTACAGGCCACAGAATGTACCTGTGATAAGAGAACCGTGGTCAGCTGCAACAAGTATGTATTTATCTGGTAGAAACAGACATTAAAGGCCGACATTATTCCATATAATAGATAAATTAATATTGAATATATCTACTAAGTTTTGTTTGTGTATCAAATATATATTTATTTCCTCCTTATTCAGTCGTCACACACAATACAACACCTATAAACAGTATAGAAAGTATTAACAAAGTAATTATAAGAGTGAGAAGTAAGTAAGCAACAGGGTTGGGTTTTTAGGTTGAATAATATTCTAAACCTAGTTTACTCTTCCTCGTTTCGAAAGATTAGCAACCCTAGCTTTAAGAGATTTCAGCATTTAGTTGTCTGATTTAAAACAGGTCAGTGAATGCCCCTCTGGTGAATCTGAAAGAGTCTAAAGGAGACGACTAAGCGTCCTCACTAGAACACTAGTCCTCCTTTATCTTAGTGGTGGAGACGTGAAGTCATGTGACCGTGGTGGAGTTCCTTTATAGGCTAACGTTAGCTTTCTTACTTTTTACGTGGTACTTTGTTCAGTTGCCAGGTGGTGGAAAGATGGGGAAGTAGCTCAAGTTATTTAAATATATATATATATATATGATTTGGTAATACAGACACATATGTGTTGAAACAAAGAAACAAAAAGGACTTTAGAGGATACACTTCCCACCAACCTGATGCAGTTATAGCACCAAGAATTGTGTGAAAAGAGAAATATATTTGTGATGATCACTGTACAGTTTGTCTTGTATACATAATAATATAGTAGTATAATAGCAGCGATATCAGCTTTTATATGGTATTGTTGAATAACATAGATTTTATAAATCAACCCAAATGACCACATTTGGATGATGAGGTGGTTGAGGGTATAAATCCTTCAGTGAGGAGCAGGTTCTGTGTTCGTCCTCGAGGCGTCACCGTGTTCAAATGTTGTAAATCTTCTCCCACACAGTATTTTTAATCTCATCTCAGGCGGTTTGTCCATTCTTCATGCAGTTCCTCATCGGGTGAAGGCTCTCCAAAGAAACTCTCCCGAGGCGGTTGTTGGTCGTTAGGTCATGATTTCTGGACGCCGGCTGCAGAGCGACCGTGACGTGCCGCAGTCACGTCCCACACACCTCGAGGAGTTGCCAAAGCTGAACATCATCCAGTGTGATGGGGAAGACATCCATCTGAGCTGATGCACAGTGCTGCGTGCATGTCTCTGTGGATACAAACTCTGGACTCCAGTTTAAAATTCCTCTTGGAAGCTGTGGAGTTTTTAAAGTAATTTCTATTTCTTCCACATTGATGCCAAAAAAGACACTTCCTGTGTCCTATTTTGTGCTCAATTTCTGCAGCTTTTATCGGGTTAGGAGGAAGATGCTATTTTTACATCATTATTCGTTTGAGCTCAACTAGATCGCATGCTCCTCAGTGGAACAATGGATAACACAATCATTGTTTAACTGCTCTCTGTAGATATGTTGAACTTCTGACCACGTCCCAATCTGAGATCTTACATTCTACACAGAAGGTGGTGAAGGTCAAATGAATGAACTGTGACCTGAAAGAAAAACGTGTTATAGTCACATGAGATCTGTCATAAATTTGTTGTAAAGAAATATAAGAGTTCCCACTTACGAAGTCGGGAATTCTTCATGGAGGGCGTTTTGGTTTTAGGGTTCGGGGAAAAAAAATCTCTTCTTGAGGTATTGTTGAGACATCTGCAGTGGAAAAGACCTCACACTTAAATTAAATTAATGTTTTATTTTGTTTTGTTTTGGAGAAATGCATCAGACTGTGACTAACAACTAGTTTATGATAAAGCAACTTCACATGAACCCACATTTTGAAGACATATGTTACAGTTTGACTCAAAACACAGAGCGAGTTATGAAAGGTGCCAAAAGTGAATATAGACAGAGACAGCATCACTGTCCATGTGGCCAGGATGCAAACGTCTAAACACTGCCTTCACTTCATTATGCAACATCTGTTCTTCTCCAGCTGTTACAGTCGGTGCCGTTCAAACATTCACAAAAATATTTTCAACATCAACTTCAGTTTGTGTGGACCGCCGAGGCCTTAAAGGGAAACTCCCCTAAATAACCGTCAGTTATTTATTCCTGAGGGGTAACAACAAACGTAGAAGCAGTGAGGTCTCATCCAGATGTTTCCTAGAGTGGAGTTTTCTCATATCAGAAAGTATTACAGCGATTTTAAACAATGCAGCTGAAAATTAATCAAGTGAAATGTGAAGCATATTTTGGACAGACAACACTGACATCACATCATCTACTGAATTCAACTATGAAACACTGGTTCCACTGGAGGTTTATTTTTTCATTTTACACCATGAACTCCTGACAAAGCAGCTCTGAAATTGAAACCTTTTCTGTCACACTTTATGCTGCTTTGCAAAAGTTTGTATCACTTTCTCAAACGATGCAAAGACAGTTTTAAGACCAAATCTCATCGAGGATTAAAGAGACAGTGGTTCACATCAGGTTGGCCCCTCTGCTCAGCCAAAGATCAGCTTGATCCAAAGCCACAGAGCGCCACCGTTAATGGCTCTTTTGGAGCGAGCAGCTTTCGGTTGCTCTGCTCGTTGGCTGCCTGTCCTCATAAAAAAGCTCTGAAAACTCCCCCAGGTGAAGATTGAGTAGATGTGAGTCAGTCAGTGAAAGTTAAACTCAAGATTTTTTATTGTTGGTACTTTTTATTACATGCATTACTACATAAGTAAGAGATGATACATGACAAAATGTCCCCAGATCAAAAATTCTATCATCATAATACATAACTTAGGCTACGGTGTGTTGCTTATTTTCTGCTGTCGGTAAAACATCTTTGCACCAATTCTTAGTACTTTTCATGATGCCTTCAAACTTGGGTATCATTTGCATGCAAACAGACTTTTGTTGCAAAGATGAAGCACTACATGAACCTAAATGTGAACTAAGATGAGGGAATCTTTGTGCATGATGCGATCTAGAACGTTGGTCATAGTTCAGGCTTTTGATAAGGCGTGATTACCAAAATTCCGACAAATTGCACAACTTGTAGTCAGACCAAGTTCTCATGGCCAGCTGTTATCGGTCACGGCTGAAAGAAAAGTCCAGCATTTTTTGGAAGTACGCTGCATTACTTCCTTTCCTAGAGTTAGATGAGAAGACTGACACCACTGTCA
The DNA here is from genome assembly GCA_016806645.1 of Ophiodon elongatus. Taxonomy (NCBI): domain Eukaryota; kingdom Metazoa; phylum Chordata; class Actinopteri; order Perciformes; family Hexagrammidae; genus Ophiodon; species Ophiodon elongatus. Next base: position 534,348 of record JACSYO010000591.1, on the reverse strand, counting down.
TATCTGTACGCTAAATATTACTTTCCACCAGCAGCCTTTTAACTTAGCTTAGCATTGAGAATGGGAACAGGGGGAAACAGCTATCTCTGTTCGAAGGTAACACAAAAAAGACACCTTCCAGCACCTTTAAAGCTCATTGATCAAAATGTTGTTTCTTGTTTGTTTGATCCGTGCACAGTAAGTTCCTGGAGTCTTGTCTCTAGACTGCATTTCGACCGGAGGAACCAGGTGCAGTGTTAGGTACAAGGAATGTTCCTTCTTTGGGTGTAGTACTTAAATGACATGGGATCTTCAGTTATTCAATTATTAATTCAGTTCCAGGAACTGAAGAATAAAAATGTAAAAAAAGGCTTTTGTTTTGTTATGACGTTTCAAGTCTTCAATATCAGACTTCAAAGGAGGCAGGCCTTGAATTATGATGCAGCTCAGAAAGATAAGTTCTCTTTGCGTCAATGCAAATGGTCATTTTTACGAGCCATGATTTGTCTACTTATGAACTAGACAACGTGGCAGCTCAGCTCACAAAATTGTGTCCCGTGCTTCCACCTCAGGTCGAGTCTTCCGGTCAGGTCGTCCTGATCTCTGGCGATCGGACACGATGCTGCTGAAACAGGAAGCTCTTACACAACCTGCCATCTCCACCCTGTGATTTAGACTCAGCAGTAGACCGGGGCTTTATCATCGCTGGACTCTCCTCCGTCTAATGAAGCCACCGCCGCTCCGCACCTAACAAGACAAATGGCAGCGAGGAAGAAGCTGGCTCTGAGTTCATATTATAAGTGGTCCCCTGGTAATAGACCACAGAGGAGAGGACCGTGTGTTCCTTCACAGATAAAGACAGACACCAGCCAGTGCTGCCAGTTGAGGAATTAAGAACGAGCTGCCAGTAGGATCAACATTAGAGCAAAACACTGGAGACCCACTGCTGTAAATTCTGCCCTAAAGCCTCAAAATCAAAGTAAAAGCTGCTTTATTTCATTTTAAGTGCAGCAACATGAGTCTGGTCGGATATCTGTTTCAAGTTCTTCTGTCAATCTGTTTCAGGTTGTAGGTTCGTCGTGATTTGTTTGTCTCGATTTAGACCAAAATCAGCATCAAACATCTGATGTTTTTACGTGACGTGATTACACACTTGCAGCCAATATGTGAAACCACAAACAAGATGAGACTAAATGCTGCACAGCGGCTCTGACATGAGGACTTCACCAGACTGTTTGGATGTATGGGAGGAGGGCTGAGTCATCTGAGACCAACACACATACACAAACACACTAAGACAGACACACAAGCATGCTGTGTGCAGGCAGCAGGCAGCTGCACGTTAACACGCGCCAACTCGGACTTTGTTGTTCTCTCTTCTGTCTTTTTCACGCTCTCTCTATCCAACTCGGACACGCACATGCATAAATCAAAACATTATTGCTGACTGACTCAACTTGAGTGGAATTTGATTGATATTTCTCACACACACACACACACACACACACACACACACACCCTGGGTTTCCGGGAAAAGCAGAGCAGAGTGTTTGAATGGTGTCCAGCGACTTCACATCATAAACAGGAACGATGATCTGTCCAACTGACGCCGGACATGTCCCCTGGGACTGGAGGTTTTTGTTCATTTATGACATTTGAAATCTCTTAAATGTAAATTCTGACTCATTTTACATGCATGACTCATAATAAACATTTTGAATTTATATTTCCAAAGTGAACAATGAACTTGCAATTGCAAATTTTGAGCCAACGTAGACAAGAAGTCATTAATATGAACATTTACAATTCCATTAAACTGGACAAAGTCCTGCTCATGAGGAAGATCGTGTGATGATTGAAAGCTCCAGAAACTTTCAAATTCATAATAATATGACAGGGTAGCCCTTATTTATAGTCTCTATTGCTCAGCTCCCTGTGGGTCCTGAATACAAGCTTGTTAAAAATGAAATGCTAATTTGATTTGAACAAAGTTCAAAGTTTTGTTTCCTGCAGCCAATAAATGTTCTTTGTTCAGTATCATATGAACAGGAAAGTGAACCTCCAATGGAGAAGAGTGACATTATGCTCGTTCCCCCAGTGCATTCATTATTATATAACAGTTCAATCAGGTTTTTAAAACATTAGACCACATACACTCTTGGCAAAGTCTGCGTTAAATTGTTCCTTATGTTGCTCAGGATGTTGGAATCCTTTCAAAGATCCACAGGACTCCTACAAGGCCTAAAGCAACTCTTCATAGTCCCCTGGAAGTCCTTCAGGGACTCCTGGAATAGTTTTGGGCGGGTCACTAGAACTCCCTCAAGGATTTTTGCAACTCCACCATGACCTGTTGATGAAATTAAAGGGCCACTGAACTCATGGGTAGCACTGTCACCTCACAGCAAGAGGGGCTTGGGTTCAATCCCCAATCCCAGGTGGTCCTTCTGTGTGGAGTTTGCACGTTCCGAATCCGGCCCCCCTTGTCATTTTATGTGGCCCGAAAGAGCTCGAAAGGAATAAGATTGTCTTAAAATTAAAGTCTATGCTGCTTTACAATGTACAGTGATCATAAACTACATCTCCCACAATGCATGTCAATTTTGTGACCCGCGAATGAACGGCATTCTACCGCTAGAAAGAAGTGTTTCCATATCAGCGTTTAACTAAAGTGATTTGAGTTGAAAAAGATCTACAAATAATCCCCAAATGTCCAAGAAGAGAACAATAGATGCAGAGCGAAGGCGAATACATGTTTGTGCTTCAAGGAGAAAAAACCGGTCTGTCTCCTGTGTTCTGAGGCGTGTCGGTGATGAAGGAAGACAATGTACGTCGGCATTTTGACACCAAACACGGAGCCAAGTATCCTAAATTTAGCCTCCAAGAAAAACATAAAATTGTCCAATAATTAAAAGGCAGACTGCAATCGCAGCAGAATATATTCACAAAAGCTATACAGCCAAAAATGCTGCTGCTGTGAAAGCTAGTTTCATTGTGGTGGAAGAAATCGCCCGAGCTTCCAAGTGTTTTTCAGAGGGGGCGTTTTTGAAGCAGTGCATGCTAAAGGTATGTGAGCAGGTGTGCCCCAGACCACATCTGTCACACATGTTTTTCGCAGCTCACAATTATTTGTTGTATCAGAGTTATGTTCCTCTCAACTGTGACAAAAAAAAAGCTTTGAACAAAGTTAATGTAATAACGTGTGTTTGATGATATTTTGAGAAATTTGCTTACATACATTTTTTTATTTATATAGATGCATGTACTATATTTTTACACTTGAATAAACAATAATCAAATGCAGAGACAGTCATTTAACAATATGTTAGAGTAGTTCAAGGGTCCCTGCAAGGTCTCCAGAGACCTGTATAACCCCTTTAACGACCACTGAAAACTGAAGGGATCGATGGAGACCCTTTAATGACCCCTCAAAGACCCCTGGAACCAGTTTAAAGAACCTTGAAAATCTCTGAAGGACCTTGAGGAAGCATAGTGAACATCCACACATCCCGGTCTTTATTTAGGCGGTATGTCTTGAGATCATCGACGCAGCTCATTCTCTCTTAGATCCTCTGGAGTACGTCACTATGGCGATTGAGGGTGGCAACATCAACATACACAAACACAGAGACGGATGAAAATCCCCTCTGCATCACGTCTTCTCTCGCACTGGAGCAGCTGAACGGCCCTGAGGCGTCCCTGAGCGATCCAATCATCTGACAGGGCGTTTATAAAAAACAAACTCACTAGCTTGTCCTTCAGCAACGTGTAAGTATTTCTTTCTGGGTCACCTTTTTTACCTTTTGGATTGAAACAAACGAGATATAACAAGTTAATTTGAGAGCTTTACAGGAACCGGTAAGTGGATTTTATCACTTGCAGACGGCAAGGCTAGCTCTTTCCCCTTGTTTCCAGTCTTTGCGCTAAGCTAAGCTAACCAGCTTCTAGCTACATTTAATAGATAAATATGAGAGTGGTATCGATCTTCTCATCTAACTCTCCACCAAAAAGCTTAGTTCCCTAAATGTCCAACTATCGTTTTAATGCTCTCCGTCTCCTGTAGGACTGGGTCAGGTTTTAGAAGATGATCTGCCTCCATTCCAAACACACCGTCCAGCCATCACAGTCGCTCCTGCTTCATTTCATTGGTGATGGTCTTGCTTTTTGCCATTTTAACATGGAGGTCTATGGAGATTGACTCATTTTTAGAGCCTCAAGTGGAAATTTGAGGAACTGCAGTTCTTGTCGCTTCAGCATTGCTTCATTTCTCAGCACCAGAGGTTGACGCTCGGTTTTCACACACAAAACCAGAGCTACAAAACTTGCAAAACCTGGACATTCTTATTTTCTGCTGCATGTAGTCAACACACACATATTGATGTACATTAAATGATGGGGTCAGATAAGTGCATAACACACAAACATACTCACACACACACACACACACACACACACACACACACACACACACTTTTAAAAACACATTTATAAACACTGATAAAACAAACTGTTTGGTTGGTTTAAAAACTTTATTTGTGGGTATAAATATTGGCTTACACTTTCACCCTGTGTCTTCCTCTCTTCCTTTATCACGCTATTTATTTGTCACCACGCGAGAACACACACACGAGAACACACACACACACACACCGTCCAGGGACCTGACTCTGGCTGGGTTTCCTTGGCTTTCTCCTGCAGTAACTCTGCAGCCGCTGGAGCCTTCTGAAGCAAACACAGCAGCAGCAGCTCTGTGGTGAGGAAGGAAATGAGTCCAGCAGAGACCGGACCACCGTACCTCTCGATGTGGAGGGACAACTGTGGAGCTGATTGTTAGTTAATTATGTGTACATATTTAGCAACCAGACGACAAACACAGAGCTGAGAGAAGACGTCTGTTGTGGTGTGGCTGTAAATACATGCACAAATGAACTAAAGTATAAGATAAAGAGTTTTAAAGTGACTGTGAGGAACTTTAATCTGGTCCTGAATCAGTCTCAGTTTAGTCCTGATCCTCTGTATGACCTCCATCAGTAAACGAGACCATCACAGAGAAGATTCTCTATTTCTATAGAGTTATTCTTAAAGCTCGTCATTGGTGCCACCTGGTGAAACCAGATGACATCATGCAGGTTCACCATGCCTCCTTCAGCTCAGACTCCAGCGAGGCCTCCAGCAGAGACCAGTCCACCGTGCACAGACCCAGATCTGGCTTCATCTGCAGCCTTGGACCTGCAGTCGGAGCTCCGGAGGGAGGAGGAGAGCTCAGCTCCCAGCAGCAGCAGCGTCGTCTCCTCCTCCTCCTCCTCCTCCTCCTCCTCCTCCTCCTTCTCCTCCTCAGGAACAGAGCTTCTCCTCTCTGGGAGCCGACACCGACACCACGCTGCTGGAGACCCAGGACGTATTGCTGGACCCGCTGGAGGGAAGGGGAGCACGGGAGAACCAGAACCAGGACTGAAAGGACAGACTGTCAGACCCTGCTGCAGTAGAATGAGAGCTTTTCTAAAGGGACCCTGGTGCTCAGAGACACTACCACCTTAGTCCACAGGGGGAGCCAAAATCAACACTTCACTCACAATGACCACGATATGAGTTTACAGATGGTTTATTGCGAGATGGACGAGATGGTTGGAGGAAGCGGAAAGGGGTTGAGGAAGGGATGTGGGTCGAGGGATGAAAGGATGAAGGGATGAAGGGGAGAAGGAACGAGAAGGGTAGATGGGGTCGAGGAAAGAAGGTTGGAGGGGTGCGATGAGAGACTGCTGGCGTCCGGTGGCTGGAGGGACGGTGGGGGTGGAGACTCGTGAGTGGGGGCCGTCTCTTCAGAAGCTCTGGTGGTGCAGAGTCCTCCTGTTCCTCTAGTCCTGTGGGATAGAGAGAGAGAGGGAAAGAGAGGAAGACAAGAACGGGGTTGAGGGGGGAGGGATGTCCGAACTGAGTCGAAGAGGAAGGGAACGGGTTCGTTGTGCTTAAGTACTTAGTGCTCGGATAATTGGCTGAAATTTAAAGAACCTTTTGGTGTGTTGCATAGAAACTCCCCCTGACATTAATGAGGTGCCATCTTGTAACATTTAGTGCTTGTACTGGGGAGGTTGAACATTTTTTTTCCATTCGCTGACATTAGGCGAAGGCAAGGTTCACCCTGGACCAGTCGCCAGTTTGTCGCACGGCACTTATAGACCTCTTGTCACAGTTCAGCTTCCCTTCTCTTCTGCCACTCTAAGTCACACCCACCTCGTCAGCCCAATCACACTCACCTGCCCACCCTACTGCGCCCACTTCCTTCAGTATATAGGTCACAGCTTCACACACGCTCACGGCCAGATCGCTCTCCTTTCCATGCCATGAACACAGGTCCTTCTTGCTGTGAGGTGACAGCGCTACCCACTACACCACCGTGCAGCCCTGAGTATTATGTTTGCATTGTGTGTTGTTTAGGTTATACATTGGGAAACATTTTTGTTGCTTCTATACCTGAGTATTATTTTTTCAGTAAATAAACATAACTCACAAGTATACAACTATAAGCCCAGAGGTGAAAACATACCACCGCTCATTTAAGCTAAACGTTGTCTCTGAGCGAGTTTATAACATAGTTTAAGGTCGTAATGTTTCCATTTTGATCACTGGCAGTTATATATTTAAAAGGATGGTGTTACTGTTTGTGGTGTGAAACAAGTTTGAAACATTTTCACAAAAGGAAGACGAATGAGAACAGTCGCCCACAGAGCTGCAAGGATCCATTATTGAGTTTCCCTGAATGTCAAATAATGACATAATAATCCAGTGACGTCACATAGACAACCTTGTCATTGAGAGTTAACGATTTGATAGTTTCCAAAACAAAGCTCTAGCATCATGACTTTATTGACTGCTCTCTGCTAAAAGATGGTGACTGAGACTCACGGACGAACTTTTCATTTTGAACAATCCAGTGACGTGAAGAAGCATAAACCCAGCGCAGCATTGGTACAGATGAAAAATGTTTTAGTAAACATTGTTTTTTTTTTTTTTTGTAATAAAATGTTGGAAGGAAAACTGGATAAATCAGGTGGGAAATAAAATCGATGATCTCATTATCAAAATCATCGGTGCAATAGTGATTTAGAAATGAAATTTCTAATTTTGTGTTGTATCAAACAGTTAAGAGTTGGTTGAAAATGCCGCAGATGAAATCATTCACTTTAATGTTTAAAGGAAGCAAACAGCACGAGGACAGAGTGAGCTTTACACACATTTTCTCATAAAACTTATAAAAGTCTCATTCTGCCAGAGAAAATGTGTTGCAACCCTGCATGGTCCCACCGCGTGTTCAAAACAGACGACTCCCAAGAAGTAGCACAACTTTTTGATCACAAAGTATCGAATCACCTCTATGGAAAAATCAATTGTTGCCCACCAGCACTCACTGACTGACTGGAGGTCAATGGGAATGTGCAGCCAGCAGCAGAGGGAATGATGAGCTGGACGTAGAGGGTGGAGCGAGGAGACAGAAGACTCCGGCCTCTTTTAGAAGAGAAGTAAAAACAGCCGTCTTCAGAAACTCTTATTCACCCGACAGAGAATTCAAGTAAAACAACTGTATTGTCCATTATAGTGATATATATTTGTCTTAGGGGCTCTCAAACATACACCCAATTCACATAAATGATATTTAAACAAACAATTCCAATAAGCTGCATTAAAACGCAGTGACAGTCTGTCGGGCCTCGTTTGCAGCGGGAATGAAAGAGTCTCTTTTTGGGCAGAGCTGCTCTGAAGTGGCTGCCAGATGAAGGAGGTGTGAAGCATCCTCAGTGATGCCTTTCTTTTGACTCTAAAGCTCTGGTTGGTCAGAGGGGTGCCGGGGATTTTGGTTGCACGCTTGATGATTCTTGCGTTTTGTCGTACCAGGCTGCAATCTTGAATGTGGGGACTGATTCGATGAGTGACCGGTATACTGTCAGACATTAAAACTTTTTTTTTGGCCTTTTTGTCGACCCCGTCTGCATGTTATGTGGAGGACAGACCTCGACCTGTTCCCCCACCTGACAGGTGAGTAGGTGGAAGTGAGAGTCGGGTGACAGGTGGGAGAGTCTGAGGGCATCTGGTGGATGCATGGAGGATAGTAGTGCAGAGGTCTGGAAGTGAGAAGTGGATGGAGACAGTTACCGAGGGACAGACGCTGTGAGATCTATTCACTAAGATAATTAAGATTTCCAGAGACAGCTGAGTTTTAATAAACAATCAGTGAATCACACAAGTGAGCTATGTCTGACTGGATGTTAAGGTTTTGTAATGGAGCATGTCAGCCTCGTGGTTTTTATTTATTATTTATTGTCTGAGCTAATTTGAATTACTCCTGGATAGTTTAAAGACTTAAAGGTGGCATACATTGATTTGCACACAGCTGACAGATACATGTCCTCTGAAATAACTTTAAAGTAGCACAGAATTAAAAATACTAAAGTCATTTGCAAAAAAAGAAAAGAAAAGACATTTCAGAACGTGCACAGTTACTTTCCACCATGCGCGGCTTACATCACATACACACACCTCCATCATCCCTCCTTCCCCCCGACAGACGTCACACGCGCCCACCAATCGCCTCCTGTGTTTATCCGGCAGCTTTAATAAACCGGGACATCCCGACACTGAAGTTCCACACCGCATCAGTTAGTTTGTCGTGACCTGCATCAGAGACACTCTTTAACTTTCCATTTAAAACTCCAGGTCCCACTTTTCTCTTCGAGCGTCTTTCTGCCCCATCATGAGTCTCCGGTTTGGCCTCTGCGTGATGGCGATGCTCGTCTGCCCGCATCTGATCGCCGGGTCGCGGATAGCCAAGCGCTTCGCCATCGGCTGCTCGGAGAAGTGCGACAAGTCGAAGTGCGCGCCGATCCCCGCCGACTGCTTGGCCGGCGACGTGCTGGACCGCTGCGACTGCTGCCCGGTGTGCGCGTCCGACGAGGGCGAGCAGTGCGGCGGCACCGGAGACCGCGAGTGCGCCGAGAGGATGGAGTGCACGGTGACCGACGGCGTGGAGGTGTCCGCCACCGTGAGGCGCAGGGGGAAAGCCGGCGTGTGCTCGTGCGCCAGCTCCGACCCGGTGTGCGGCAGCGACGGTGTCTCGTACCGGAACATCTGCGAGCTGAAGCGCGTCAGTAACCGGGCCATGAAGCTGCAGCAGCCGCCGGTGATTTTCATCCAGAGAGGATCCTGCGGGAAAGGTGAGAGAGGTGTGTGTGTGTGTGTGTGTGTGTGTGTGTGTGTGTGTGTGCGCGCGTGCGTGCGTGCGTGCGTGTGTGTGCGTGCGTGCGTGTGTGTGTGTTGAACTTGGATGACCTCAGCAGGTCATCAACCAGAAGGAACTTTCTCCTCCATCTGTTGATCAGAGTCCTCAGATCTTCCAAAGAATTAATTTTCAAATGAGCTTTATTCTTAATTGACACGTTCATGAAGTAGAATGTGAAATAAAATGATAGCAAGGCAAGAAAACTAAACCACATGGTTGACAATGCATTTTCTACTTTTAGTAATATATATATACATATATATATATATATATGTATATATATATTATGTAACTGAGTATGTTTGCCTGCTCTTGTTGCATGTTAGCATTTACTATTATCTGTAATTGTCAGTTGTGGCCACAGTGGCCGTTGTTCAGTAAATGTTACGTCGTCCTGCTATAATTCTTCCATCATAAACCTCTGGGTAACCTCTACTATTGGATGAGATCTCCAGAATATGCAACATGTCAGTGGTTTGTGTTTTCAGGTTTGATGCGTTTCATTAGAACTTCATGTAAAAAAAGTTATAGCATCTGTGTATATTTATCTGACATTTATTACTTTAATAGAAGCTGCTTTTTTTTGGTATAGCTCTACTCGGGCTGAACGATTTGGAAAATTTGCAATTTTAAATGATACTGCAATTGCAATATGATTCGCGATATTAGAGGGAATGATCCCTTTTTAAATTAATATTCTCCTTTTCATTGAAAAAAACATATTCAAATGAGTTTGGTGTGGCTTTCTTAAGTCCGTAGAATATGATGTGTAGGTCAGGACAGCCTTGATCTCTTCCTCGTACTCTCTCTGTCTCTCTGGCATCTTTCCATCTGCTGATCAGTCAGATTTGCATCGGCGCCTCACACTGCACCAAAGCTGGTGTTGTTTTTCCTCTCTCTCTCTCTCTCTCTCTCACTCTCTCTCTCACTCTCTCTCACGCGCGCGCACTCCTTATGTTATCTCATCAAGGTCACAATGTCTTGAAATTAGGCCAGGAGGTCTTGAGTGCCTCCCTGTGCTGCAAAAACAAGCAGTGTTCCCCTGTGAGTGTCTATGTGAGAGAGAGAGAGAGTAATGAAAGCATATTAAGGAGCACACACACACACACACACACACACACACACACACACACACACACACACACACACACACACACACACACACACACACACACACACACTGTGAAGCTGCAGCTGTGAACACACCTCTCCCCCCCTTTCTCTCATCCTCTTTCCTCCCTCCATTTCCTTTTCTCCCCTTCCATATATAATATAGTCTCTCAGGAAAAGGACGGATGAAGGAAGAGGAGAAGAGGAGTTTGCTTCTCTGTCCTCATTTTCTCTCCTTGCTTTTCTCCTGTGCTTTAACGCCTCTCGTCTCTCCCATCATGACCTTTCTCTTTCTGTCCGTGCGTTTCATCTCCTTTCCTTACACGTCTTATTCTCCCTCACTCTTCTTTCCTTCCCTCCTCTCCTTGTTGCTGATTTCCTCTCGTCCTATCTCTAATATGTCCAACCAAGAGAGATGGACAGGATTCTTCTGAGGATTTGACTCTGGAAGATGTCATTGTGACACACACACACACTTTATTAAATCTTCTGTAATGATTCATCTCTTGGAGCTGATTGGTTGTTTGTGTAACTTCTGCAACAGACGCAGATCTCGGTCAATCTAAGTTATTTAACCCAGACTTGAAGGGATCCTTTTATTCATTCTGTATTATTTCTGCTTCCTGTGCAGACTTGTGAGCTCTTTGTCAGATTGACAGGCAAGGATACAGGAGAACAAAACACGGTTGCACGGTGACTCAGCTCTTTCAGGAACTGGAGGAATGTTTCCCAGTTCAGGCTCGTCCAGCTCTTAATGAGATTTCACATGCAGTTGAAAACATGGTTTCGTTTGGTTTTTTGGGTGGATGGAATTTATGGAGACAAAGTGTTTATGTGTTTGAAAACAAAACCTTCTCGGCCAACTTAGAAGTGTGGAACTAGTTAAAAAGACAACTACAAATATACATTTAGATAATTTACACCGCAAACCATCCGATCTTAGATTTGATTGTTGCAGAAAGAAACCTGGCTGCAAGTATATAATCAATGAACAATGAATCAGCTTTATTTATCTTCTATTTTAAAGAATAAAACTGTATGTTTCCTGTTATTTACACTTTGCATTTGAAGACCAAGCAAACTGTGTGTCAGTCCGTCTTGCAGTTTTTTCTCAGACTTCTGTATCTGTGGCGCTCAGCTCACAGATTGGTCCACTGTTTGAACTTTTGGTGCATTCAAGGACACTGACATCTGAGCTATGATTATCAAATGTACCTGCTTTATTCACCGAGTCAGTGCAGGATTGACCTTTTTCGACATCAGTATGTTTTGGACACCTGCAGCGTGTTTCTCCATTCGTCTGACTGACTCCATTCAGTTCACTTCAAAGCTGCAGCAGCTGGCTCACCACTAGTCCTGCAGCCAAACACACACATAAACACACCGGGCTCCTGCAGACGGTCGGCTGAAGTGAACATTCACTACAAACAGCTGCTCAGTCACAAAGTCTGCAGCAGCACCGGAGGAGGTCCTCAGAAAGAAAAGACTTTGAGGATTAAATCTGCATGTTTTTATTGACATTATGTGGCATGTGCTGACTTAAAATACTTTCCAAAAAGTAAAACCGTGTAAAGTTGCATTATGATAAAGTAAACTAAAGTAAAGAAGATAATGTCGTGCCAGACTTTATGTATAGTATCATGATTCTGATGAACATTTACATCTGATTATTGCCTGTGTGAGAGCTGGTGTAGCTTCAGTTACTGATCATTTAGCAGTTATTTTTCTTGTCTTTTCTTTTGGAACAATAACAGAATACACATAATTTATATTTATGTAATAATAATAATAGCTGCAACGATTAGTCGACGAGTCCATCGACATCAAAATAATAATGTAAGTAATTTTCACAGAAGGGTTTTCAGCTCAATCTGAAACTTAAATCTGCATGCTGAAGATAAGAAATGCCTAAAAATGAACTTCATATTCCTCGTTTTTTAAATGTTCCTGTTAACTTGGTCTTGTCTTTGTTTCGTGGTGCAGATTACAAAAACACTTTATAATATGCATTTAATGTCGCTCCGTATTTGGGTGTGTCCTCGAGACGTTGGCTGCCAGCAGCACGGTGTTGAAGTGATTAGATTCAGAATCCTCCGACCCAATGCGCTCACAGTCAACAGGTTGTGATTAGTTTATCTGAACGTTGCAGTGTTTCTTCCTTGAGTTCATGAAGAGTCCATAACATACAGTGTTTGGTGTAATCCAAGTGACAGGAAAACACAAGGGGTTATGGGTATTAGGAGATGGGGTGCGGTTCCCCATGTTTAGAAAGCCAACATGTAAATGTTGAAGTGCAACTCACACTGGTAGAACAACGCTGCCGTTGCCATACAGACAGAGGAAGAAGTGAAGGGAAACAAGTGAAAGTTGTATCATGATGCACCGTGACACTGTTCGATGGAACCCTAACGTCTCGTCTTACTTCATTGTGCTGTGACAACACATGTGGTTGAGACCAACGCACACAGATGGGGGAGCGAGTCTCCTGATTGGTGCCAGCAGGTCGGAGTGGGAGGGACGGACGCACCAACCGACCAGTGAAATGAAGAAAAGAAAGATGTTGTGAATCTAAGTTGAGGTTATGTAAGGTGACAGCGGCGGTTATGAATGGACTGTTAAAATCCCCCCAGCCCTCCCGCTATCCCTCCGTATCTTTTGAGGCTCTGACTCACTTCCTTTGTTTTATAAGCATCAGTGGGAGCAGCAGTCTGTCTGCAGCTGCTCCCAGACCTCTAGTTCCTATACTGCCCTTCACATCTGGAGCTGGTTTAACACGGTTATGCACGACGAGACATATCTACCCTGGCAACACAAGCCCAAAACTGTTACTGTGGCAAACCAATACAGTTTGATATGACTGACTCCAAGTAACGGTGTGTGTGTGTGTGTGTGTGTGTGTGTGTGTGTGTGTGTGTGTGTGTGTGTGTGTGTGTGTGTGTGTGTGTGTGTGTGTGTGTGTGTGTGTGTGTGTGTGTGTGTGTGTGTGAGTGAGTGATGCCGGTCATTGACGGTATGTTCCCCCCCCTCAGGTCAGCAGAACCCTGACAGTCTTCGTTTCAAGTACAACTTCATCGCTGACGTGGTGGAGAAGATTGCTCCCGCTGTGGTTCATATTGAACTTTACAGCAAGTAAGAAAAACGACCTGAACCAACAACGAGCAGCCAACTGTTGGCATGAAAGAGTTAATGGTCTACTGGTGGATCCCAGTCTTTTGACTACCCCTGATATTTCCTCCATAGCGCCACCATGAGGTTGAAGTGTGTCTGTAAACGTTTAGTTTTGTTCGTCCATGTCTTTGTAATCATCACTTGCTACCTCCTAACCTGTAGTTCAGTGTAGAAGAAATGCATATTTAGTTTTTAGTTGACATGAATTCATGTGATTGAGTTGCGTTGGTGTCAGAAACACACACACACACACACACACACACACGTCTCTTAACTCTCTGCTCAGGATGATGTTCTCAAAGCGGGAGGTGGCGGTAGCCAGCGGCTCTGGGTTTGTTGTGTCTGAAGACGGACTCATAGTCACCAACGCCCACGTGGTGACCAACAAGTACCGAGTCAAGGTACGCAAAGCAGCTTTACAGCGAGACAAGATGCTTAGATCATGTTTTTGTGAGAAATTGTATTTTAATGTTGTAACTAGTTTGTCAGATTAATTGTTTCCCAAATGTGTCCACTTTTTGTTTCATGGTTGAAACAAACATTGTCAGTGATGATGAGCTTCACGACGCCTCTGCATTTAACGTGTAATTCATAAAATGATCAAAGAATATCAAATGAAATGTCAGTTTATCAGGAACAAAGGCAGTACGGTCACTTTCTTTTGGTTTCTTCCAGGTGGAGCTGAAAAGCGGAGCGACGTTCAACGCCAAGATCAAAGATGTGGATGAGAAGGCCGACATCGCTCTGATCGAGATCGATGCCCCGGTGAGCCCAGAGACGGATGAAGGGACCGGATGGTTCTTATTAGTTTTTATTGTCTTCATAGAGACTTTTCCCTTTACCTTCTATCTGCATTGCATCGTCAGCCTCTCCGTCTTAGATGTCCACTGATGATCATTCCCCCATAACGTTTCTATTTCTTCTTCAAAGTCTGCAGAAGGTTTTGTATTTAGGACTAATGGAGTTCCTCGCTTCGTACCAGAGATAGTCGGCTGCTGCAGTGTTTATTTATTTGTCAGATTTCTTCTTTAATCTTGGGGAATGATTCCTTTCACTTGTGGACAGTAATGTATTTGCTCATTCGTGTGCTGATCAGAAATCGAGGAAAACACTGATTTGTGACAAAACCTAATCGAGAGGAAGTTAAATTAGAGCATTAAATAAGGTGATATTTGTTTTTGATTATATGCAAGAAACCTTTTAGTTTCATCATTTCATGATATCTTTTCTTTCTTGGTGCTGTTTTACGATGCAGCTCCCTGGAAACTTCCTCCCTTTATTTCCTCTCTCCTGTTAAAACCTTTTCTCAGACACACTTGTCTGCTTCTCCCTTTTTTATTTTCCAAAACAGAATCATGTATTTATTGCTTTTTCGAAAACAATTTTCTTTTTTTACAGAGCATTCCCTAAATGGAAAACCTAGTTTTTATTTTTAGCTCGGTGGGATATTTGAGGCGAGGCGCCTCAACAAAACTATATCATGACTCATGAAAGCCGATATCTGTGCAGTGAGTCAGGAGAGAAGCTTTTCATGTGGGTTCATCTGAGTTGTCTTTTGTTGACTTTTTTGAATTTGTGCATTGGAAAAACATAATTTTTGTACAGACATTGGGCAGTCGGAGCTGCAACATCCTGCATTTGTTCAGACACTTAAAAAGGAATGTTGTCCTTTTTCATGGGAAATTATTAAGCCAGATTCACTCACCAGAACAAATTGCTCACTATATAATTTATCCATGCTAATTAAAGGTGTGAATATATCAATAGAAAGAATAAGGAGAGCAGACAGTTGTGCAGAGCAGACAGAGTTGTAGATCTTAAATGTCTCTATTTAAGGACCCACATATACAGTGCAGGAGTTACTCAAGTTACATTTGCATTGGACCTTAAGATGTCATTTCCATCCCCGTCAATCACAAAAATATCAAAGTAATCACTCATTATATGACAGAAAACTCAGGAATACAACACACACTGAACTGTTTCTTTGCCTCCTCCAATCGGTCTGGAGGGCCGGTTCAGACCTGCTAATGCCATCTTGGTCTGCCATCAGTGGAGTGTGTGTGTGTGTGTGTGTGTGTGTGTATGTGTGTGTGTGTGTGTGTGGGTGAAGATGCTTCCACAGACTCAGAAAAACACACAAACGAATGCAAACATCACCATAAGCATGATTATGGTATTTTAAAACTAATGTTTCTTGTAGCTTTAACATTAATTAGTCCTTCAGAGATTTCTTCCTAAAAAAAACATCTGAAATCACATTTACATTAAATTTTATGTTCTGGTTGAGTCTATATGATCCGCAGTTTGTCAGATAATAATAATTTATGGCGAAAGAAATAATCTTATATGGCATTCAGGCTCCACTATTAAAACATTTGAGTGAAACTTAATGAAGGTTATATTTATACAGAAACAAACTGCTGCTGTCAAAACTTAATTTAAAGTCAGATGAGAACATCCTGTACACAGACAAGCCTGAATTCAATGGTTGTACACACACACACACACACACACACACACAAACACACACACAAATACACACACACACACACACACACACACACACACACACACACACACACACACACACACACACACACACACTGCAGGATGTGAGTTCATGCCGGTCAGACAGAAACGATCATGGTTTCCTCGGCGTGTTTGGGCGTAGAGAGTTTGGGTGTAACTGGAGCCTCAGGAGATGAACTTGTGCAGAAATCCACAAACTGCTCAGTGGTTTTACATGCACACAAAAAACCAAGAGGCACAAATGACTTGCAGCCCTCCACCTTCCCACACATCCATCCCAACACACAGTCAGTGTAATAATTGTAATGCTTTTCTTAGTCCTCTCTTCCAAATGATGTCGGTGAAAAGTAAAATATGAGATTCCATGAGATAGAAATCTCAGCAGAAAAATAAAATCACCAAATCAAGACTTTGATGGCGGTGACTGTCCTATTTAGGAATAACGGTAATAAAGGCACTTTATATTTTTTATTGCATTCTGTGAGCACAAATCTCCCTGGGTGTGCTTTACATAGTGCTGGTTGGTGTTTAACAGCTTTCAGGTGTAATTGCCACAGTAAAGTGTTTGCAGACGAAGCAGTCCAACGTGTAGCTGCATGTTCAGGGAAGATAAGCTTATCAGAGGACAGAGCCTTAAAGAGTAAAGGGTTTGTTCACATCGTGAGCCAAACTGTCGTGTTGTCACCTTTTGATATGAACAGACAAAGTTAGCGACTGCCTTCTGAATCTCGACTGATCTGCTCCCACTGATTGGCGTTTTTTTTTTTTTTTTTACATTATCGTGTCTGTCCGAAATATAAAGTTCAGGATAAATAGACAAGACACGCTTCTCCTCCATTTCTTCTACAGTTACATCCATTTCCTCTCAATTTTTGTTTTGCTCCGCGTCACATCTGGGGCTGTAGGTCTGTAGGACGACATGCAGCAGACCAGCACGTTTAGGCCAATCAGCAAACAACACGGCTGTGAGCTGGAGACTGCATGGTGACCCCAGGTTCAGCTGAGTGAAGCCGATGCGGAAGTGTCTTAAAACTTGCATTCTCCCTCCTGACCACCAGGGGGCGACTCCTCTGGTTGTATAGAAGTCAAAGCTTCATGTGTTAAAGCTGCATTCTCTCTCCTGACCACCAGGGGGCGACTCCTCTGGTTGTATAGAAGTCAAAGCTTCATGTGTTAAAGCTGCATTCTCTCTCCTGACCACCAGGGGGCGACTCCACTGGTTGTATAGAAGTCAAAGCTTCATGTGTTAAAGCTGCATTCTCTCTCCTGACCACCAGGGGGCGACTCCTCTGGTTGTATAGAAGTCTATAGAAAATGACTCTACTTCTCTCTTGATTTATTCCCTCAGTAAACATTGTAAACATGAGTTTATGTCTCAATCTCTAGTTTCAAGTCTTCTTCAATACAGCATGATGTTCATTTCGTAAATTATGGTCCATTTAGAGTCAAACAGACCATAAAGCAGGGGATGCTTTAGGGCGGGGCTACAAGGTGATTGGCAGGTCTCTATCGGAGACGTATTTGGCCTCCCTACGTCGCTCCTCCTCAGTCCAAATATGGTCACTTCTGTTTATCTGTTGCACCAAAAAAGAAAACACGGCGACGGCTGTAATCCAAGATGGTGACGGCAAAATAATTCAATGCTTCAAAACGTCAGTCCACAAACCAACTGGTGACATCACAACGACTACGTCCACTTCTTATATACAGTCTGTGTGAGTGATGGAAGTGTGTCCCAGTGGCCAACCCCGGTACTGCAACAACAACAAAAATCCAAATTTACTCCGTAGACCACCATTATAAAAGAGGACGCAGCAATTCACACAATAGTACATCCTGCTGAGGGGAGAGAGAGAGAGAGAGAGAGAGAGAGAGAGAGAGAGAGAGAGAGAGAGAGAGAGAGAGAGAGAGAGAGAGAGAGAGAGAGAGAGAGAGAGAGAGACTTTATGTCCAGTGCCAACATAAACTGTGTGCGCTTTTACATGCCATCACTGGAAACTGTAAATAATTACCAGCCAGTTCATCAGAGATGCAGTCATACAAACAACAGTACGAATAAACATCTGTTGATACTCACACTGTTATCGAACTTGACTCGTTCTGGGTCTCCCACCTCGTGCTGTAATGACACGTGGCTGTGACTCATTTCTTTGGCATGTTTCTTTTTATGTAACTGTAGAAAACTGCCAGCCAACCACATGTTGGTGAGAATCAGAGGCCTTATACCTCTTGATCCTTTTCAAATGTTTGTGTATTTTTGTAGTTTTCATCATGACTGCCTGTGTTTGTAGAGTTGTAAACCTACAAGACACTCACTTCGTCAGATGTCTTCTTTAGTCTTCTGTAATGAAACACGGTGAGACGATGAATCCTCGCAGCGCTCTGATGAGATCGTGTTGCATTCAGACACGTTTTAAATTATTTGCAAAACTTAGTTGATTTTGAAAAGCTTAGACGGTTTTTAGGTTTAGACCTGAAGAAGATGTTTTAGTGGGTGTTCAAACATTAAACTTGAAGTAAAAGTAATAAGAGTCGTTGTATTGAATGAACCTGGTGGGATTTTGTAGGCAAACGCGTCCTCTGAATGAACTGAGTGGGACGTCTGACCTTCATTCTTGCGGAATAAAAACTGAGTGAATTGATAAGAGTTACAGTTCATAGCTACAAAGACGCGTTGTTCCGTTCTGGTGGAAACGAGGCGGAGTCGAGCCGTCGTTTATGCTGATTTACAGTTTAGAGTTTAGAGTTTGTAAGTAAGAGTTTGAGTCGTGAATGAAGAGAAGCCACGTCCAGAATGAAAGCTGACTCAGCTCTCCACAGGAAATCCATCTGTCTCCAGCAGCTTAGAGAATAAACTGCTGTTTGTGTGTGTGTGTGTGTGTGTGTGTGTGTGTGTGTGTGTGTGTGTGTGTGTGTGTGTGTGTGTGTGTGTGTGTGTGTGTGTGTGTGTGTCCTGCCAACTATCCGGTGCTGGTGTTCCTTCAATCTTAATTCATCATCGTTCCTTTGAGTCTGTTTTCTTCACCAAATTTAACATGATACTTTGCATTTGAAGAGTTTGGAAGATCATTTTAAATTTTTTAGCCTTTCCAAACCAAAACCATTTATAAAACAATAAAAGTGTAAGGAAGTGATTTAACGGTGATTGTACAAACAGATAAATGAGTCTATTTCCGTCGGCTGTCTTTGTCCACTACTTTGTATTGTCTCAAACGGCCTCCTCTCTTCAACCCTCCTCTCTGGTTCTCTCCCCGTGGGTTCGGTGAGCAGATGAAGCTGCCGGTGCTGATGCTCGGCCGCTCGGCGGACCTGCGTCCCGGCGAGTTCGTGGTTGCCATCGGCAGCCCGTTCTCCCTGCAGAACACCGTCACCACCGGCATCGTCAGCACCACCCAGAGGGGGGGCAAGGAGCTGGGCCTCCGCAACTCCGACATGGACTACATCCAGACCGACGCCATCATCAACGTGAGTGAAGAGACTGAGACAGACATAATTTGCTCGAAACCTGCTGTGATTTATTTGCGTTTACATTCTTTGTTTGCTGATTTGTTTTCTTGCAGTTCGGCAACTCAGGAGGACCACTAGTCAATCTGGTGAGTGAAGGAAAACCTACCGGAGGAGAAACTGTGTACAAGCTTGGTTCCAAAATAAGATGTTCGCTGTTTAAACGTGTGTGTGTGAACATATTTCATACTGCATATGTCAGGAAGCATTTTCCTATGTGTGACGTAAATATTAACCAGATTAATTAGAACATGAAACATGTTGTTAAGGACTCGAATATTTCTGTAAATTACATTACCAAGATGTTACATACGATAATAGGGTGTTGATAAACAATCATTCATCATTTTAATGTATATCATAACTAAATTTAAATGTAAACAAGCCATGTGTTGTTCGTCTCCCCCTGAGATTCAAGTAAACTTTCCTGTTACGTCACCTCTGTCTTAGAATCAGCGACAGGAAAAGAAAGAGTTTCTCATTACTTGGACCACATCTATATGTTGCGAAACAGAGCTATACATAATCTCATATA
This sequence comes from Ophiodon elongatus, assembly GCA_016806645.1. Lineage (NCBI taxonomy): Eukaryota > Metazoa > Chordata > Actinopteri > Perciformes > Hexagrammidae > Ophiodon > Ophiodon elongatus. The sequence continues at coordinate 514,252 of JACSYO010000591.1, read as the reverse complement.
AACAGACACCATACCCATAAAGTCCTTGTTCAGAAAAGTAAATAAAGAGTTTCGGTAATGTTTGGCAAACAGTCGACGTCCGCAGCTGACTCTGATTATAAGCTTGCTTTATGCCAGCCGTGTTACTATGTGGTGTCAGAAACGCCGTTAAATAGCTTCACGTGTCGGACTCCGACTGCTCTGTGAGTCCTGCAGGACGGAGAGGTGATCGGCATCAACACCCTGAAGGTCACCGCAGGAATCTCCTTCGCCATCCCCTCAGACAAGATCAGGCAGTTCCTGGCAGAGTCACACGAGAGACAGTCCAAAGGTCGGCAACCGCTTCCCTCGTTATTTCACAGAGAGACTATCCCAGACGGGGGAGGGGGGAGGGGGGGAGGGGGGGTTAGTAGGATGCACATTTGAAATTAACTTAAAATGAATTTCTTAAAACATGAATGATGCACTAATACCGAGTTTGCTGTTTGCATACAAAACATTTAAGTTAGCCGGTTCCTTGGAGAAAGCCAGGGCGAGGAGGAAATCCTCCTCCTTACGTCTGCATTAACAAAAGATGTTATATTTCTGATGTTTTGATATTTCATATAGCGGCGCTGTGTAAAATAAATAAAAATAAAAACTATAACCTACCTTATAATTAAAAGTACAGGAAGTGCAAAGACAGATTAGACTGAGCCAAATTATATATATTATCTTGATTTTTTGTATCAAGTGTTTTCACCATATGCAGAATGTGTCCACAGTACTATTTCACAAAAAAAGTATTTCCTTCGATGTTACAGAAATTATTGTTATTGTTGATTTTAAGCGGAAAGCATTCAGAATGCAACGCTGTTTGTTAAAGACCCTTTACAGAAGATGTGTTTCTGTACTTTACTGAGTTTGATTTATATAAAAGATAAATAGAGTGAAAGAAGAAGATGATTTATATTTTATAAATCAACTATACAAATGGCACATTTCCTCTTGTTCTCCAGGTGAAACATACCAGAAGAAGAAATACATCGGCATCAGGATGATGAGTCTCACTTCATCGTAAGTTTGAAGGCATCCTGCTAAGTTTACACATCAGGGAATAAGTAAATAGAATGGTAGCTCTTTGTGTAACAATACTACCGTTTAGTATTTTCCTCATATGATAATGAAACTTCTCGAACATTTGTTTACTTAAGAATTTTTGAGGAATATTATTTTTTATTTTCATTATCTTTTGTATTTCTATCAGATCCGACTGTTCTGTTGTGTAAAAGAAAAGCAACTTAAGTCTAAAAGCCCTGAACCCTGAACGTATGTTTCTCAAGCCGGACATTCCTACAACAAGGCTGGTGATGGAATAGAACATGTGACCTCATGCTTAAGATAGCTGCTGTTAAATGGCGAGTTTAATTAGGAATGCAAGTCCTCCCAGGCCACGCCCCTCCAGAGTGTGTCACAGCAGGAAAACGCCTCAAAACACCAAAAACAAGCATCACTTTACGACGGCTTGTTCATTTTAAAGAGACCGGTGTGGTTCAGTTCAGTCATTTACTATCCGTCGTGATACTAATTACTTTATTTTCGGCATATCATCACTTTATAGATTGATTTCTCTTCGTCCTGGTAGCCGTTTTACATTTTGAGTTCCAGAGAACATTTTGTCACATTTATTATAATTTTTTCTTTTTGGGAAATTCAACTTCATTTAAGAAAAAAAAAAAGCCCAAATCTGTTATTGTTATTCTTTATTTCTACTTCTGTTGACACATTAGCTCATGAATGCAGTTTTTTTTTTTTCAAATCAATTCGCCATTTTTTCTAGCATTATTATATATTGATGAATTGCACCTTTTCAAAGTTTGAAATTTGCAGTTTAACTACAATTAATTAGAGCAATGCTTTACATGTTGAACTTTAAAATGAATCACAATACATCAACCCTTCAAGTTGAATTAAGAGCTGGTGTTTTGGTGGTTTTTCTCCCGTCAGGCAGGCTAAGCAGAAGGACAGGCGGTCTGACATCACCTCCGGGGCGTATGTCATTGAGGTCATCAGCGGGACTCCAGCGGAGGCGTGAGTCTCTCTCATCACTTCTTGTTCCCACGTTATCTGGTGTTCACTGCCCAATATGTTAATAGCAAGTAATTCTGCATGAATCATCTGAAGTGAGTTCAGACTCAGTAATGAAGCTCGTCACATGTGAAAATAGATAGAAGGGTGCACGCTGGTTGTTTCTCGACTCGCTCTTGCCAAATATACATGCATTTGGTCCCAGGAAAACCTTTTGGTCTCCACATGAAACGCCTGTTGACAGCAAGCCGCAGCGTCCCACCTGAGAAAACAGCAGTTTGTTTTCTTATTGTCTGACGGGTTTCCGTGGAACACAGGCGGGAGTCAGGGTGATCTGATCTTGCTGAAAGGACATTTATTACTCTCTGTGTGTGTGTGCGAAGACTGCAGGATATGGAAAAGTCCACTTCTGGTTTCAAAGCTGCTGATTTGAATTTGGAACGGGCTGAAAGCTGGCAGTGAAGGCAGAATCATGAGTGTTTCCCACCCAGAACGTCCAACTCCCTCTGGCAGGGCGGACAAAATGCTTCAGTCATAGTCGAGAGAATTCTGATTCATCTTTTCTCTGGAGCCTCTGCATTTAAGGTATTGCTTTAATTATAGAAGCAAAGCCCCTGAAAACGTGGTTTCAAATCTTAAACATTTCTGTATAACATTATTTATGACTACATAAGCAACTGGAAAAGTGCCCTCAGTTGAGTTGACACAGGTGTGTTCTCATTTTAATCTCTGCAAATGTGTGCAGCAGCTCTGAGCTAAACTGCAGTTCACCATGTAACACTTCATGTTGACTGTTTTAACGTTTCCTCTGCTTCTTTCTCTGTCGACAGTCCTGCTGTGTTTAGTTCTGTTAGCTCCGTTAGCTCTGTTAGCTGCTAGCTGTGATAGCCAAACACACCGTAGGACTCCAATCGTGCCCCGTTGTCGATAGCGCTTGTTTCAGTTTATCATTTGCTAAGCTAGAGTTATACATTCATACATGCAATTGTTTTACCTCGGGCTGAAAATCAAGAGAGGTACAGATTATGGTATAAAACAGTCAATAAAACATGTTTTCAATAAAGTGTGAATCACTGCAACCACAAGAGGCCACTGAGCATACGGTCATAAATGAGCACAACAAATACTAGACTGATTGGCTCAGTTGACAGACAGACGTAAGGATGCACACGCATGACTGAATACATAATCTCCATGCAGAGATAACAAACTTATTTAGTATTATAGAAAAAAAAAGGTTTTCCAGACAACTTCCATTCGTGTTTCACAGCCACACCTTAAGGCGTTAGAAAACTGAAAACAACACAGATGGAGTTTGCACATATTTTTGATGAGGAAAAGTTATAAAAGAGATATCCCGCCTTTCTTTCTTGGTAACAGAGCTGGCCTGAAGGAGAAAGACGTCATCATCAGCATCAATGGCGAGCAGATCACCTCGGCCAATGATGTCAGCGCGGCCATGAAGCGGGACGACACGCTGCGAACGGTGGTGAGGCGAGGCAACGAGGACATCCTCCTCACCATCGTCCCCGAGGAAATCGAACCCTGACCTCTCAGCTGAATGAGCAAACAATCAACAACCCAACCAGTCAACCAATCCCGAGCTGGCTCTCAGTGTTTTTCAACCAATCATGAACACTTTGAAAAACCAAGCACCCAATAGGGTGGTGTGCCTCTGGGGCCACACCTACTGCGTTTATGAACTTGTAATTATTAGCACTGCTCTTCCATGCTGTTACGCTCACACGCACCTCCAAAGGTCCACCGTCATGACCCTGTGAACTGAGGCTTCAACCCTGTACTCATACTTCTCATATTACTTTTTATTCTAATCCCAATTTACTTTCCATCATCACGGACCTTTTATATATTCTACTAACACCATCTGTCGCTATGACGATTTAACTGCAGGTTACCGTAGATCTGTTTTGTTGTGTATGTTCTTGATGGGAGTTTTTTTTTTATAGTTTTTTTTTTTGTCCTTGTGTGTTTGATGACAATTTTTAAAAAAATGAGAATAAAATAATTTTCAAAACTGTTGTTTTTATTGATGTCAAAAAATAACTGTCATCCTCAATCAGCCAAAAGGAACTAACAATAACCATAACAGAGATTTGTACTAGTTTTTTAATATCCTCTACAACTGTACACATGTTTTGTGAATGAGGCTAAAGGTCGAAGGTTCCTCACGGATCCCCCGAGCTTCTGAACACACGTTGAAGTCTCAACCCTTCTTCTTTGTGGAAGGTTTTCTGTTTCCACAACATCACATATTCGGTTAGTTCATCCTTCGACCAACAGCTAATAATTAATCTATAATTAAGGTGCGACCCCGTCTATCAGTGCAGGCCAAGGCAAGACTCTTCCACAGGCTACTGTTACTGCAGAGTAGGGGGTTGACTCAGTTACAACCTAAAGCTGCTGCTGTGAGCTGTGAACTTTGCTTTATTGCTGTAAAGTTAGAAACCGACTGGTGAACATGAATCTCTATATAATAATATTAAATGTACCAGCAGGAGGAAAGCAGCAGGGAGTGTTTCTTTCATTCTGACCCCAGTTGGATGGGATGTTAATGGAACCAGGGACCTGATTGACAGAGCAGATTTTCTCCCAGAACGCTCTTCTGCTGACTCAGTGTCTGTCCTCCACATGTCTAACCAAACATCTGCACTTCATTTTATAATTTGTTACCCTCTTTATGTAATGTGTGACCCGTTTCAGCTCTCTGCTGCAGCTGGTTTGTGCTTAGCACCTTTGGCTTCGTCCAGGTCCTTCAGTTGTCGTACCGGACCAACTGTAGTGGTTCAAAGACCTTCAGTGACCTTGAGTGACCTTCAGTGACCTTCATGGTTCAATCCTCACCAGCGTGACTGGAAGGAGCCATCGGCTAAGTTGATTTTACCTTTTCGGGAAACTCTTGAGCAACGTTTTCCTCTAACTGCCTCTGTCGTCTGCACATAAATCAGCATTGTCAGCTCTTGAAAGTATTTTCTGACTCATATGTTTTGTCAGCGCTCGAGCCCAAACACACCAAACTGAATGCCAAAGTCTTCTGCCGGTTGTGGTTGTCACAGTTAAATGAGCTGTGCCTTCCAGTTACTTATGCTAAATTATTTTATAATACTTTATTTTGCATAAAATTAGATTTTTCTGATCTTCCCACATAACCTTTTCAACCTCCTTCTCCTCTAAAGTGTCCTCCAGCTTTCTGAAAGGCACTGAGCTCTTGTGAAGTTAGTGCCTTGCTCAGTACAATCGTCTCCTTTTTCTTTCTTCTCTATTTAGTTTTTGTTGTAATTTACTCCTCTTTGTTTTTAGAAGAGAACAGAGTTATAAAACAAGACTACATTCATTTGTATAAATATATTTTTTATTGCTTTTAATGTCAGCATAAAACCATCAACATCACAGGTCAAAACTGTTCTTTTAGTAGTTTACATTGGCAGCTTTGTTACAGACATGTACATTATTTCAAACATTACAGTGTCGTATTAAAACACATTTTAATCAGTTACACGTTTTATATATATATATATATATATATATATATATATATATATATATATATATATATATATATATATATATATACATACATACATATACATATACATATACACACACATACATACATGTTCATTCTGAGATTCAAACCAAACTGTACAGAAACAAACAGTTACGGTCTGATTGGCCGACAGGTCAGTGCAGTTACAGTACATAGTGTGAAGAAGGAGAACTGTTGGTCAGGATATTAACGTGAGGTTTATGTGGATCATGAGACCCGGGAGGACAAATTGTTTACATGCACATTATAACGTGAATAAATAGGTGTTCTGCTGGTGTTGCATGTAAATCATTATTATGTTAAAACCTGCCAACAACCTGAATAAGATCACATGCTCTGTTTTAACAGTTTAAAAAAAACCTGCTTGGTTTCAGATGGCCTGTTGTTGGTGATGTATTTCCAGGTACTGTTTTGCCACATGGCTAAACTTTCCCAGGATGCATTGCAGCCACGAGCCATGTTTTCTTTTATAATATGGATATCTGCAGTTACAGATTTGTGTTTTCGTTCGGCCACCAGCTGCTGAGCCAGTCCTACATCCAGGACATTCACTGTGTCTGACAGTGTAGCATTCGTGTGCTATTCTCCCACAGACACAAGACAAACAAACAAACAAACCGCTACAGAGCTTTCTTTAGCAGCAGGACACTTAAATGTACGCAGGTTTTTTCCTTTATAGCAGAATATTGCGATACTTGTGTTATTTGATCAATATTTCCCATTTCAGCCCTTTTTTTCTCTTTTATTTCTGTTCTTGTCAGCGTCCTGCTCCGTTTCCCCTCTGACACCGAGGTCTAGTTTTACGGTTTGAGAAGGGTTACGTGTTACGTGTTACGTGTTACGTGTTACGTGTTACGTTAGTCTGTTAAGGGTTCTGGACTCAGTGCGTGGCTGTGGTCGGGGCGGTCTGCTCTAGAGGTCCCGGGGGTGCTGCTCCCCCCGCTGAGCTGCTCGTGTCTCCCTGGTCGAGGGCGATGTGCGGCAGGGCGCTGAGCAGGGCCTTCTCCAGCTTCTGCTCCAGAGCGTCCAGGCGACGGTCCACGTGCTCCTTCAGCCTCCGCTCCATCTCCTCCAGACGCCGCTCCATGGCTGCGTCCAACTCCCTGCAGAGCAGAGGGACCACGTGGTCTGAGAACACTGAGACCTTCACCAACATGCAATGTTTATTCATGTATGTAAATCTGAACGACATATACATTTTCTGTTTGCATACAACCGTTTTAAAATGTCAAAATAGAAGAAATATGATGCAAATACATCTTAGTCTTATAGACATATATTCTAAACAAAGAATTTAGATAAAAGCTGAACTTTTGCATGATGAATAATAATATTAAAATAGCAGTTTGATAATTTCTAACATAACATTTTTAGACCAGATCTTGTTAGTACAAGTTGTAACTCATGTTAAATATAATAACTGCACTATGTGACTTTTTATGAAGCACTTAAATGAGGAGAGAGAGTCCTATTTGAAGCCCCATGAGAGACAAAACCTCAAACATAAACACAGACACTAAAACTGAACCCCCCACAGTCAGTGCTGACCAACATCTTCCCCGAGCATCAACATCCTGCTGCATCCATGTTACTCATTTATGTCTGCATGAAGCTCAGACAGATGACTGTTTGTTTAATCTTCACCAGCCAGAGAGAATTTTCAAAAGCAAGATGCTTTTCAAAACATCGTCCTCTTTTTCTCTTTTCCACCTGCTCAAACGTTTCCAGTCTTCCTGAACGTCTTTACATTTGTTTTTGTTTTTCTCATCATTACTTTTTAACCCTGGAGGATCTTGAAGAATATAGTAATTACAGTTGGAATGACTTGTTATAAAACAGCAGCTGGTGATTCACTTTGAATGTCTAGTTCTTTTTTTGTTAGTTGTTAGTTTGTTAGTGAGAAATCCGTTAGAAGTAAGAGTAAGAAACCAATTACTGCACCTACAGAAGCAAGACATAGACCAGAATGCAATGCAGCAGCCTCAATAGCCCAGAATGCAATGCAACAGGTTTGGGTTCTCAACAACATTAATCTCAAAGTTTCTCCACAGCAAATAAAAAACACTTTCTATCGCTGTCATTATCTCTCCCTCCTCCTTCAAGTCAGCGGCACAACTAGAAGCAACAACTTCCTGCATTAGTCAAAAAGCATTCTGGGAAATCACAAGCTTTCCCAGAAGATAAAATACACAGGTTCAGGGACCGCCAGTTCACAAGAAAGAACAAACACTTGACATAAAAAATGTTCCAGTCACAATTCTTTAACATTTCACAGGATCAGCATCTTTAAAACAAGCAAACACTCAAATGACACTTTTGTTAGTCCATCAGTTTACAGATAATCCTTTCCTCCCATTTCCTGGAATCTAATTCAAATGATTAAACGGTGGTAACTACTCTGATATGTTTGGGGGAGACGTACCGCTGAGCTGCCGTCCTCTCCTCGATGTGGATCAGACTCAGCTGACATTCTCTCTGAACCCACATGTGCTGCTCTGCTCCGTCACAGAGCCTCCTTTATCAAACTGCACTCTGTAGCAGCAGCTCGTAAACACGCTTTTCTTCATTGTGGAGTGAAACTAATGTTTGCTGTGAATCAGGTTAACGGATACTGAGCCTCTGCATCAGTGGTGGCTTAAGGATTCCATTTATTCAGTGAGCTTTGGTGCAGTTTGTCAACAGTTTAATGACTCACACGTGCAGCGATGCTGATAAATGACCTCTATTGTCTCCGTATCATCCTCCTCTCTGCACCGCATACAGCCACTGGACAAACCCAGACACTTCTACATAGCTGAGTCTGTCAGCTGATCACTGACCAGAATCGTTACCAGAAGAAAACAAAAGAACATGAAAGCTTCAGTGACTTTATTACCAGGCAGTGTGATGAATTATGATGTTTTATATGTGTTTCCAGGCAGATTGGAGATCAGTGAGTATTCTAGCATGAGGCAGTGGGAAATGTTTGGGCGTCAGCTTGCAGCTAACAATGCGACCTCCCACAACCAGAACGGCTGTCCCATTAAAGAGTCTCTGTTTCATCCACGCCGACCTCTGCTCCTCAGCCACGTGACTGTGCGAACAACGACTTTCCATTTAATCAAGAATGGACGAGCTCAAACATTCTGTCCAGTCACATAAATGCAGGGACATAAACATCTCTTCAGTAGCTCTTTTCTTTGAGGAAAAGCTAAAGGTCTCTGTGTTTGTCTCATCAATCACATTTTCTCAGAATAATTCTGTAAATGTTGAAAACGAGGCTGTGAGAAAACTAATAATAGAATTCTCGCTCTGTGGCTGCAAGTATGTTACACCAGATGGAGGAGCTGGTGAGCCCAGTGTGAGCACATGCACCTCAGACGTTCCTCAAAACAACAAGTAAACATTTAAAATAGTCCAACTCTGTGGAAAAGAAGCTAAACGGTTTTCTTTTCTAAAACAACCGCATGACAAATCTGACCAGGTGCACTTGTGACTACAGAAGCACAGGGAGAGCAGGGAGAGAGTCAAAGTTTTTTTTATCAATTTCAACTAAATGCAGTTTTTTTCTGGTCTATTGTTGCCAAGTTTGATTTAATTAGAAGCAGCAACTTCAAATGTGTGGTTGAAACAGCTACAAAAGATCTGTTTAATACCACTAAACAGATGATTATTACAGGGCAATACTATCTCTAATAGAAGTACTATTGGTGATGTTATCATTTAGTAATAGTAGTAGTATAGTACAGTAGTAATAACAACAGCAATGTATTAATATTTAACATTTAAAATATTTTATCTTCCATGTTTGGTGTCCTTCGTTAGCTGCAGTAACGTCTTTCTGACACAAGGTGGAGCTGCTTCATCTGATTACAGAATCATGTGGCGAGATGGGTTCAGATGTCACAGTGACCTCATCGGCTAATTAGACCAGAAGAATCCACTAAATCTGTTGTGTAGTGTTGAATCACAGTGTCTGCACCCACCATGAGCCGTTCCTCATCTTCTCCTTCTCCGTGGCGTCCTCCAGCCTCAGCTTGGTCACCTGACCACAGAGGCTCTGGAGCATGGGCAGCAGCTCGGGGCCGGAGGTCACCGCCTGGCCTTTCAGGAGGTGAGACATCATCTCCGCCAGCTGGGCGTGGCCCGCCGGCCCTCCGCTCTCACTGCTCGCTGGAGGTGGAAGACCACATCACAAACAAAGATTTAGGAGTTTCAAAACTAAGAAAAAAAACTCTTTGAGACTTTTTTTTTCATTCCTCTACAAACTGCGTTTTACACATTTCTTTTTTGATCCAAGCAAGACAGATTGCGCTGAAAGTCGGTCCAGACAAAATCTATTTTCATAATTCAGGTTGGTCATGAAAATCGGAGACTTTACGGCCTTTACAAACAAGGCTGTTTTTTCGTGCGTTTAATTTGAATGTCAATATAGTTTTTTCAAACTGTTTTGCAAAAAAGTGAGGATTTATGGAACAAGTTTTTACACTGCGAATAAAAGCATCAATAAAAAATGTTGTGTGGAACGGGCAGATAAGATACCAAAGGACATTTTCTACGAAATATCAGAAATACTGACACACACACACACACACACACACACACACACACACACACACACACACACACATCCCAAATTGCCATTTCCAAAAGAAACTCTCTTTTCTATATCTATAAAACCTCAAAGACAATCGTTTCAGTAAAAAGGTGAAGTAATTCTCTTCTGAGTCTACACCTTGTGCGACCCGAGAGAAACGATCTTCCTTACCTCTATTCTTAGTGTTGCCACCAGGAGGCAGCAGGTCTGGGGAGGAGGCGGTGGAGCCGTCTGACATCGCTCCGTTCTGAGCCGGTGGAAACAATACACTATGAATTCATCTGATATGCAGTATATGCAAACATTTTCTCCACACACATTTCCCGGGCATGAAGCTGGTAGTAGACATGCGACTGAAAGGATTTATCATTGTGGGACACAGAAATAAATGATTATGATAATAACTGATACCCTGGAGTCTGCAGGCTGCGGCTGGTTGCTGGCGGCTGCTGGGGAGATGTTGGCTCCTTGAGCCAGGGCAGAGAAAACTCCCCCGCCCATCAGGAGAGGCAGGAAGCCACCGAGAGAGCTGGTCTGGTTCTGGAGAGAAACACAGTCCCTGTGTCACGGAGCAAGTCGATTTTCATGGTGAGCTGAAATGAACTGAAACCAAAGGTTTCCTGAAGGTGGACAAGCAATCGCAACCCTAATGGTGCACTCTGGAAATCAACGAGAAGTCAAGTGAAGGTCATGAGCTTCAACATGGAGTCCATCAGCATCGTCCTTTGACTTAAGTCACTGCCGCTGTTGTTGTTTCTGTTGTAATTCCCCCTCGTTGCCAGAAGAGGTCATTAAAGGTACTGAGTAACTAACTCACTGCTCCTTTACTCCCACCTTCTGCTGGAAGTGAACCATTTCCATGAGGTTCTGGGCTCCCGGTGAGAGGCTCGTCCCCATCTCCTCAACCAGACACTGCACCTGCTGCATGTCGATGCCGGGGCCGCGGGCCGCGCAGGGCTGTGGCGCCTGGAGGCCCACGATGACTCGACACACCAAAACACTGCTTCTACCGCCCAGGGAGAGCAGCTGGACCCCGAAAACCAGAGGATTAAACTCAGCACAGCCGTGTACAGATAGATAACAGTTCATAGAAAGTTTAGAAGATGCAAGGTTCTCTAGTAGACGTCAAACGTAGCTCACCTTCACTTCACAGGCGGAGGACGGATGCTCGAGGATCAGCTGTTTCCTGTAGAAAGGCCCTCTGTCTGAACTGTGGGCAAAACAGCAAGGAGACACTGCTTCAACATCCCGTCAGACATTCATCAAAAATGTATAATATATGTATCAATGTCGAGAGTCTATGACATTATAGCCTGTATTCAACGTCGTACGATGGAGATCAAACTCCAGACTGGCTTCATTCATTGATGAAGCATTTTTAGTCATTAAATTCTGGATTTTGTTCATAAATCTGCTCATCAGCTCAGACGTTAAGTCAACTCAAGAACTCAAACCCCTAGTGGTGATGACTGTATACCTGTCTGGCTGGACGCCGTCGCTCCTCTCCCCACGTATCGTACCGCAGTATTCACCCATCTGGTCGTACACCTCCATGGTTCGAGCCTCGCTGATGACCAGCAGGCGGCCGATGGCCGTGGGGGAGCAGGGGATGCAGCGCAGCGTCAGGAGACACGGGGACCCTTCCTCTGTCTGCTCCAACAGCACCGGGCCCCTGGGAGGGGAGGGCACACGTTAACGGTGCCGTTCACTCGTCTATGGCCCTTCTATTTAAATAACGTGGTGAGCTTTGATTCCCCGCGTGACACAAAGTTAACGTCTGTCAACCAGATAATTACTTTCACTGAAGCTAAACGCTTCTCACCGGTTTGTCTCGTCTCCTTCTGGCTCACTGAGCTCCTCTTCATGATCCTCTCTGTTACTGATGTGAACAGGAAGCAGCACATCGGACAGCTGGTGTCCCTGAGCCTGACAGGTCCAAGCAGCTCCGCTCTTCACAGCAATGTCCACCATGACGCTGCTGAGACAGACTAGGAAGCAAGCTAGGACACAAAGTAGGGAACAACTTAGGAGACAGGGTAGGAGGTGAGTTTGGAGACAATTCAGGGAAAAAGTTTTTTAGAAATTTTAGGAAACAAATCAGGACTGTCTACAGGCAAGTTTTTCTTCCCACAAATGCACCTTAAGTCTTAATATTATAAATACATCTGAACTTTACATATATTGTGTGTATGTAAGTGCAGGATCAGAGGCTACATTTACTAAAGTGCTACTGTATACTTCTATGCCACTACATTTTGGAGGCAAATATTGTATTTTTTTTAATCCACTTCATTTATTCGACAGCTTTAGCTACAACAGTCTTTGTAGATTATTAATGCGGAATAAATCAACTAATCAAACATTATATAATAGATTAAGCTATGCAGCAGTATATAGTAACTACACATTAATATTATTTCATCATTAATTACAACCCAGTGATATAATACATATGAATCTGAAATATGCTATTCTGCATAATTAATACATTTACTCGGCACTTCAAGTACATTTGATGCTATGTACTGAAGTAAGATTCTAAATGCAGGATTTTTTCTTGTAACAGAGTATTTTTATACCGTTTTACTTAATAAACATATATGACTACTTCAGTGCAGGATAAAGCATTCAGCTATGATGTGGAGGTGTAGTGACCAGTATCTTTGTATATCAAGATGATACATTTAGATATATATTATATTAAAACAGAATAAATAAACAATATATCTCGCTAATCTCAAGCTACTCTCACCTTTAATTTACCTTTAAATAGCCCCGGCTGAAACTGTTGATTAGATTATTTTCATCCGATTTTTTAGTTTTCATCTTCGCATTTCTTCAGACGTTTTAAAAAAAGCTGCAGACGAACTGGATCCAAAAGGAAAAGCTGGTGATAAAACGGAGAATATCTGACCAGCAGCTAAACCTGCAGCCGCCTTGTGTCAGGCGACACGTGACGCGACGCGACGCGACGCGATGTTGTGGTGTGACGTCACCAAACAGCGACTCACGTCAACGCGGGAGTTGATACTCTATTTTTGGTAAATAAACACCTTTTTTTCCCGAGTATAACAAATACTTGTGCGTACTGTGTGTCGTGTATTTGTACACGGTGTTGTGTTGAAGCTGATGACGTAGATTACGGCGCATAACATGGAGACGAGCAAACTATATATTGTGATTTGTGAACCTTACATTTCTATGGTCAACAGCTTGATATCATTTGTTATAAGTTCTACTCAACTACAAGTAGACAGGTAGATACTTTATTCATCCCGCGAGGGGAAATTGTTTCGTTACAGCAGCATTTATACATACAAGTAAAGCAATATTAAATATAAAAATGATATTAAATTAACTAACAAAGATGCAACCAAACAATCAGACAGACAACAGTGTAACGGTGTTATAGTTGTATACAAGTCCTGCATTCGAAACCTTCCTTTAGTAAAAGTATTATCAGATAAATGTACTGTGTAACGTTATTTAGAGGACAAGTATTTATTGTGCAGTAAAATGTTCCCTTGCGTTTTACTATTATATATGTTTCTGGATTATTCTTACTGCTGCATCAATGCGTATGTTGCATTTTACTGCTGTATATGTTGAAATGTAGTAAAAAGTACAATATTTACCTCTTAAATGTAGAGGAGCAGAAGTCTTACGGAGCATACAATGAAAAAAACTCTACCAAAGTACCTAAAATGTGTACTTAAGTACAGTATTTGAGAACAAAAGGTACTTAGTTACTTTCCACAACTGCAAATAACGGCATAATCAATGTGTCTGCCTCTTTTTGAAGCAGGCGATGGACTTCTCAGAGTGCTACGGAGACACCGTCTCCAGTGTTGCTGTTGCAGCTCGCTCCGGCTGTAGGAAGCGGGTGAGGAGGCTGATAAGGAGAGGTTTCAGTGTGGACTGTCGAGACAACCGCGGTTGGAATGCCCTGCACGAGGCGGCAGCCGCTGGCAGCAAGGAGTGTGTGCTGGAGATTCTGTCTGCTGCGGGCGGTAAGAAAGGTCACTGTTCAACTCAGGGTTGTAGCTCTCATATTTTAGAAGCTGGAAGCAGAGAATGCTTGGATTCTTTCCTGGATAAATAACTTAAACAATTAATCTTCTGCCAATGAACTAATTGGTGAATGGATTTATAATTTTAGCAGTAAAGTAGACCAACTGTTCAAAACCCAAAGATATTCATATTTACAATTGTATAGACAGAGGAAAGCAGGAAATCCTCACTTTTAAGAGAAGAGAAGAGATAAGACAGACATCTGTATTTAGTGCATTACAGTACAAACAGGAACAACATTGTGATTCGCTGAATGAATGAATAATGCAACATTCAGAATAGGCACGAGGTGCAAACAACAATATACAAAAACAGGCAGGTAGTGCAATTTCAATAAGAAACATGTAGTGCAATAGTAGAAAAATATAAATAGTGTAAATGTACGTAAACATTAAGATGGTGGAACCAGAGAATGTTTTACAGTTTCGCTTGATTAATTACATAAGCAGTTATCAAAATTGTTGTTATCAACATTTCCTAATGATGCACTAATCAATGAATCAAGTTCATTTTAGTTTTCCTCTTTTCATGTCTGACCGTAAGCAGGGGGCTCCTCCCGTAGCTGCGGGGCCTACGTGAACTCTCTGACTCATGAGGGGGGGTCTGCGTGTTACCTGGCAGCGCAGCGGGGACACCTGGCCGTGGTCCGACTCCTCCTGAAAGCACACGCCAACATCAACCAGCTAACAAATGACTTGTCCTGTCCTTTGTACGCAGGTATACAACTTGATCAAATTGGTGTTCACGTGTGTTCTGTGCTGTATGCACCTCTGACCAAATACACTTCCTCTTTAAATTTAAATGTGATGTGATTGGATTAATTCTGTCTGCAATATTTACCAGCTGCTTTCTGTTCTCCAACAGCTGTTGACGGCGGGCATAAGGAGGTCGTAGAGCTGCTGGTCAGTAAAGGTGCAGAGGTCGACCGAACACACACTGCATCCTGCTGGACCTGCCTTCATCAGGCTGTTCATAAGGTAATTATGCAACTCAAAAACAAACACACAACACTGTGAGGTGTATCCTAACTTTTCATTTTTTTTATTTCCTGAGGGTCACAAGGAAATTGTACGCATTCTGGTCGAAGTGTGCAACCTGGAGGCTCTAGACGACCACAAGATCTCCCCTCTCTTTGTGGCGGCACAGTATGGACAACAGGAATGCCTGGAAATCCTTGTTAATGCTGGTAAATAGATATTTGTCTTCATGCCTTTATGTGTGCTTGTGCGTTTGTTCATAGCTTTAAGTATGATTTTGTTTTGATCAATTTGCACCAGAGTTCTCTTCTTGTGTCCCGGCTTCTCTCTCTGCCTCTTCTTTTCACTCCTCGCTTACACCAGCAATCGATTAAAATAAAACACAGAATGGATTGTGTTCTCATTTGTTTTGGGGCTTTAGGTGCCAATGTGAGCACCCAGGCAGCTGATCTGGCCACACCGCTGCTGATTGCCTCTCAGGAGGGCCACCAGGCCTGTGTGGATCTCCTGTTGGACCACGGGGCAGATCCCAACATGGCCTGCAGTCAGGAGTGGCCACAGCTTCCCATTCACGCTGCTGCTGAGTTTGGCCACATCGGGTACCGACTCATGACTCGTCTTTCATTGATGTACTGTTGGGCAGTGATTACCTGAGCTTTTCAAAATGTGAAGCGATGTCTAGTTTGTCAATTAGTTGTGAACTGTTAAACAAAAGAGTCATTGTATTTTCTCAGATTGTTTAATTTGCAAACATTTTGAGATTTGATGAGGTTCTTTTTTTATTAATTGTTAGTTGATTAAATAATAGATGAAAATAGTGCCGTTTTCCAAAGTAACCTCTTCAGATTGCAACCAACAGTCCAGAACTAAATATATTCAGTTTACAATTAAATAAAATAGGAAAATCAGCAAATCATCTCATTTGAGTAGCTATAACTTGAGCATATTTGATTAATAACTTTGGACAATCATTTTCTGTTGATTAACTAACTGATTAATCTCCCACTCGTCTCAGTACCGATCGTCATTATCAACACATTGTGCCCTTCTTAGGAGGTGCTGTATGCAAATGTTCCCATATTGTTTTTCCTTAACCCGCTGTCATCTTGTCGATACAGTGTCCTCAGGAGGCTGATGGCGGCTACGGACCGTGTGTGTGACCGTGGTGACGGCATGGTGAGTCCACTGTACCTGGCCGTCCACAGCCATCAGAGCAAGAGTGTCGAGATGCTCTTGAGGGAAGGTTACAGCCCAGACGCCCAGGACTGCTCACACACCCTGGGCATCCGATCACCGCTCTCCTTGGCCTTGTGTCGCACATCCAACGAACCGTACAGGTTTGTTAGAAATCAGATTTCACCTCCTCACAGATTCCAAAATAAAACAGATGGATTTGTACTGGATTTTAAATTCAAATCTCTTTCAGTGAATCAGTGGGGTTGCTGATAGCTGCAGGAGCAGGTTTGAGGGAGGAGGACTGGATCTATGCCTTTGCCACTGACAAAACCGACCTGCTGCAACTGATACTTGAGCACAGATGGATCCCTCGACAGGAGACTTTGACCAGGGGCTGTTCTGTACCAGATCATCGTGGGGAAACTTTTTTAAAGCTGCAGGAACTGAGGGAGCTGCTCTGTGTGGCACTAAACCAAGTACACTTCGCCGCATGCTGGCTTCCTGTGCTTCTAAAGGCAGGACTGGAACCTTCTTTGCTGCTTCAGCCCCACATGTAAGACTGTCCTCTCACTTGTCCACTTGAAAACCGTAGTAAACTTTGAGTGATGACAAATGTCCGTTTCTTTTCTGCTGTCCTCCCTCTAGACTCCATTCCCCGTCTTTCCCACATCTGTCGGCTGCAGGTTAGGTTAGTGCTGGGACCGGATCTACTGATGAGGACCGATGTAGTGCAGCAGCTCCCTGTTCCCTCCCCACTTCATGTCTTCCTCCAGTTCAGAGACATCCCAGAAGCTACCTACACACACTCACCGCCATCATCACCACTTTCAAATCGAATACAGGGATACAGCAGCACACACCAACACAGACATGTTCTATAACCACTCTCACTCTTCCCCTTTATGTTGCTTTAAATTTTTGTTAAATCATCTTATTTCACAACGTTTGACAGTTTCATATATGTTTACTGTATCAGCTTGTTGCAGCTTCTCATGGCAGCTAAATTAAGTTTCAGTGTAATTAATGTATTTAAACCTATGTTTTCAGGGTTTCACTATTCCATCACATTTAAATATTTTTTATGTTTTGTGCATTATTTTACACACATTTTCTCAAAATAATCTGAATATATTGTATTTTTGAGACTTTGGGATTGCAAGAATTTCAAATATAAAAGTTCTCGATGGGTTTTTATAACAAAGGTTGAAGACACAGGTGGGCCAAAGAGGTTAAAAAGGATACATCATATTTTACTTAAAAAAAAGAAAAAAAGAAATGCCACTCATTTGCAGATAATAATATTACCATGCTGTTTGCAATCAGTGCATTTGTGTTTAAATTTAATTTAATTTATTCAGTTTACATATCGATGCTCTATTTGTGATACGACAATAAAAAACATTTGGTCGAACTCTGATTGGTGCAAAGCGTTGTCATTAACACCGAGGCCGCATCTGATTGGTTCACGTCACATCTGTTTTTTTTGACAGAAGGAAACAGCGACCAAGAGCGACGTAAGAAACAAGGGAGCTCGTTTCTAGGCTTGTTTACTTGACATAAAACACCTGTAATGTGAGGTCGTTGAACTGCAAATCGAGGAGAGATATGTCTTAATGTATTTCATACGTGAGTACGTTGCATTGGTCCTTTTTATCGGTTGCATATGTATGTTTTCCAGTCGACAGCCCGATTCAGCTCAGCTGACGCAAAACACACGTCTGATTTCTGTCGCGCACATTTGTTTTCTTGTAGTTTTGCGTCCGCAGTCAGAACAAAGAAGCGGAGACGAGGCCACCACACAGTTTATGATCAGGGTCGCGTTAGTTCATGATCTAGCTATCTCTTCGCGATAAGCAGCTGAGCCAACGGGTGAGTTTACGTCAGCTGGGCGTCCTTTACGGTACGGTTTGATAGAAGACACCCAGCAGGCACTGTGATGGTGCAGCTGGGTCTGTGGCTCCGGGACGAGCTGCTCACTCAGGGCTCACTGTGTTGTTGCTTATCTGAGAGTAGTTTTAAATATGGTGATTAATCGAGTTTGTTTGTATTTGTCAGGCGTACATGCAAATTAAGGAATGAAGCACAATGCACACTGCAACATTCAATGTTTTTGCAGGGGGAAAGGCACAAGTTAGTAACCATCAGTGCTGTAAGCAAACGCAATGTGTTTATCGTGTGTACTAATATTATATTACTGTTGAAAAAAGAATCAATGCAACAGTGAAAGTATTGGAATTTGTAGCTTACTCTATGAATTATTATATTTCTACAGCAAGATATTGTATGTTAGGACTGCTACGATTAATCCTCTGATTAGTTTCTCGATTAATCATTTGCTTACAGCCCAAATCGATATATTTGAATAGCTTTCCAGATTTTAGTAATGGAGGTACTTGTGTGTGTGTGTGTGTGAGAGAGAGAGAGAGAGAGAGAGAAAACAGTTAGTCAGAATACAAACACTTTCATTGTTGTTATTTTGTTCTGTGAAGCTTTTCATTTCCTTTCCCTTTTTAAAAACCTTTTCTTTTTTTTTTTTTACTTGCAGCTGAGGCCAGCATTAGGGAGACGACTTCTCGTCCGTACGTCATCCAGATGAGGCATACTGGAAGTATGCAACCCATGTATAGAAGAGATGCTGGAGTCTGGCACCAAACAAGAAGTCTTCTCTACAAGAACCTGCTCATCAAATGGAGGACCAAGCAGCAGAGTCTTCAGGTGCTTAGTTTTCTCAGCGGACTGATCAGTTCTGCTGTCTCGTTGCAGTGTTTGACAATTCATATCCCACAACTTGCCATGTAGCAAAGTCAATATTTAGATTGGAGCTGTGTGTGTGTGTGTGTGTGCGTGTGCGTGTGCGTGTGTGTCTTGTGCAGTTGTAAAAAGGAGAACCTAATACAGCTCATTTATAAATGATAGTTACAGATTTATGACTCTGTTTTTCTTTCATTACGTTACTGGCTTGTCTTAATATATGCACCGTTTTTATTTTAACACAGTTCTCGGTTACTTTTAATTCTGTCGGCGGTTCTTCCCCTCACAGTCACAGGAGGGAAGAGATGCTTATTAAAAGGCTTGTTTGGCCAGCGTTGTGCCGTTATCTTGGATTCCACATACCTTTTCTCAAGGTTACACACATGATGGTCCATGTTATGTCTGGGTCTCTGAGTGAGCTGCTGCAGTGCAACAAAACAACACCCAACCCCGCGTGGTAACATACTCCGTAATTTATACACAGTAAATATTTTGGAATTGGATAAAAGAGATGGCTTGTGCCTCTTCTACCTCCCATTCTCTTGTTTGTTACAACATGCATTTTTCATTTGCACTGATGCATTTTTAATGTCACTGTGTGTATTAACTTTTCTCTGGAGAGGCATCACCGAGGCTCCTCCTGCAGCTTCCTGAACAGCAGTCGGGAAAGTCCGAAGCCGCGCTGTGATTAATACGGCTTGTTTACTTCATACCAGAGATGCCAACTGTTTGCTGCTGGCTGGTTAAGCTCAAGATAACTATTTATAATTGATCAAATTAATCTTTTTATGGAGTGTTCTGAGGGAACTGTAAAATAGAGCCCCAGAAAAGCTATAACGTGAGGACGGTGTTTCCTAAATGAGGTTGTGATTCTATTGTGCACACAGAGAATCACCGGTGAACAACATTCTGTGCAACTGCGTCAACCAAAAGCTCTAAAATATGACTTTGTCCAAAGCGCTTCAAAAGCCTGACACGCTCTGAAATCTGCTCTTGACATGCCAGTGGCTCCCAATTTATTGTTTCAATTCACTGTTTCTCGAGGACAGGCTGCTGCACGTTGTTTACACACTGGAAGATAAATAATGGCTGTTATTAGTCTTGAGGTTTGATCTAGACATAGAGTCCCCGAACACAGTCAGTATTAGAGCCTCACGACTATGAGATAAAAGAAGAATCTGTACAGCCTTAAAGCAAAGTGCTCTATTTACTCATGTTATTACACTCACCTCTGGTCACAAGCTTTGAGACCAAATCCAACTGGAAGGAGATGATGGGACAGACACAAATGATGTTGGATGTATTATTCCTGCCTGAGAGGAGCTGGGTGATGTCAGACTACTGTGTTGAACTGGATAAGTAGCAGAAAAAGGAAATGTTGTAATTTGTTGTTATGTGCTATTAGTGGTTTTCTCATCAGCTGTTCCTCTTATGTCTGTCTCTGCAGGAACTGATCCTACCTCTGCTACTGTTGGGTCTCCTGATACTCATCAGCACGCTGAATCCTCATGTTTACTACGGGGGCATCAGCACTATGGAGCTGGAGCGTGACGACCACTTCTTGAAGGGCCTGGGCTACACACCCATCAGCAACATCACCAACCACATCATGGAGGAGGTGGCCCAGGAGATGCGTAAGCGCCCGGGAACCGTCTCATCCTTGTGTTGCTCTCGACAACTGTTGATCTGTATCAAATGGATAAGTGACTGCGGAAGGGAAAGCAGAAGGTTACTGGCACTGAATGTTCTTGGTTCATGACCCCTTTCTCCTCCTCTCTGTGTTTTCAGACATGCAGGATCGTCTGGAAATGTTCGCCAGTGAGGAGGACCTGGAGAACGCCAGCCTGTACGAGCCCTCCAGCTACGTCGGTGTGGTGTTCATGGACAGCTCCGCCACGTCTTACAGACTACGCTTCCCGTACAACCAGCTGCCCTTACCCAGCGACTACACAGAATCTATTGGTATAGTCTAATTGGACTTTCTTTAATTTTGCCTCCTTTATGTAAACGTATAACATTTCCTTTTTTAGAAAATCTTCAGAGCCCCTCACTTTTTTCTGATTTTGTAGATTTTATTTTAAAAAAGTCACGTGCTGAGAGGCAATTTAGAAAAAGATTTTGCCAGTATCATCTTTCTAAGTTACTTCTTTTTTTTTTTTAAATCTGTGAAACAGGAGGAAAAATAGGATTTGCCAGTATACATTTTCTGAGTACATTTCTTTTCTTTTTTTTTTTATCTGTGAAAACAGTTAAAAACCCACTGCTTGTTCTCCTCCAGCCAACTGTTTCACGAGCTCGGTGAACTGCAGAGCAGCTAACTACTGGTACTCCGGCTTCATCCGCCTCCAGTCTCTGATCGATGCAGCCATCATCCAGGTGAGAGCAGACCTGAGATCAGCACAACGCTCTTCAGCCTGAACACACTCTAAAGAGGAAAGGAAGATGCAGTGCGTGTGTTGCTCAGGATAACTTATTATTCAACAAAGAAAATGTCAATGCATATTGATTTGTGCAGTTATAAAGCTAATACATAAAGGGTATGTCATCTACGGTTTAGGTTATTAGTCAATTCTTTGATTAGTAAAATAGAAAGAAATGTTGATAATTGAATCTATAATGAAGATGATGATTAGTTAAGTTCCTAGTTTGATGAAGTGCTAAAGGTCCATGTGCTGTGTACAGATGCAGACCAAGCGTTCAGTGTGGAGTGAGATGGACCTGAAGGTGGTGATGATGGGTCAGCCAGGGTCCGTGGAGGTGCAGAAATTCCCCCACGCCCTCATCTCCATCTACCTGGTCCTGGCCTTCACACCCTTCGTCACCTTCCTCATCGTCAATGTTGCAACTGAGAAGGAACATCGCCTGAAAGACACCATGACCATGATGGGGCTCTACGACACCTCTTTCTGGTGAGGAAGAGGAGGGCTCAGTCACTGTGGTGTCACACGTTTGGTTTGATTGTGTCTCTGCTTCAGGTTTTGTGTCGTACAACAGGTTGTCGTGGGGCCTCCTGTATGCTGCTCTGGTGACGACCATGTCCTTCCTGATGTCCATCATCGCTACGTACACGGCCCTGTTCCCCAACAGTGACTTCTTTGTTATCTTCTTGCTCATCTTCCTCTATGGAATATCATCAGTGAGTAGAGCTGTGAAGAGACACATGTCTACCTTCTCATTTAGCCTGAGTGGTGTCTCCTGCCCTGCAGGTAGTTGGGGTTCTATTTCCCTGGTTTGGACTTATACTTTTCTGAGATTTCTGAACTCAATTTGAATGAAGTGATTCTTTAGATCTTTTTTCTAAATCAACTTTAATGAATATAACTGGTCAGTGCTGCCTCTCCTAGTGCGACAAGCAGGAGAGCAAACAGCAGGAATGATGTTGTTTTTAAAAAGGCTAAACACCAACAAATATATGAGTGAAGCAGAATATTTCGTGAGATAAAAAATAAATGTAGTGAATTTTGGAAACAACTGCTAAAGAAAGTTGACTATTGGACTTAACAACGTTCTCATTATAGGAAATATTAGGATCACACGAGCCAGAAGCAATCCTACGCAACCACTACTGGACTCTAATTCTACAAATAGTATAATACTCCTGATATTAGTGTACACTGGGCAAAATACTGCGTTTAAACGCAATGAATAGACAGTTCTTTATTTCGTTAACTTTCATGTCTAACATGTTCTGGAATGACAATAAATGTCCTTTAAAAAATGGATTAATATCCAGGTGACATGGTGATACGTACAATTTCAAGTGATTACCATGGAAAGAGCAATAA
Organism: Ophiodon elongatus; assembly: GCA_016806645.1. Taxonomy (NCBI): domain Eukaryota; kingdom Metazoa; phylum Chordata; class Actinopteri; order Perciformes; family Hexagrammidae; genus Ophiodon; species Ophiodon elongatus. The sequence continues at coordinate 491,305 of JACSYO010000591.1, read as the reverse complement.
TAACTTATGCAAATTAATAGGGCAGGACAAGCACGTCTGTTGGAAGGTGATTTTTTTTTTTTTTTTTTTTTTTTTTTTTCCCAACCTGTTCTAAATGTATCTCTCCCCCAGTACAGCCTCTAAACCTCTTTTAACCAAGGCAGCTGTTTTGTGCTCTCCGTGCAGCAGCATTGATGGTTGGAGTCATGACCGTTCTGATTCTTGTCCCTCGGCCCTCTCTCGCTTTTCTCTCGTTCCACAGATCTTTTTCTCCTTCATGCTGACTCCGTTATTTAAGAAGCCCAAGTTTGCCAGCACCGTGGGCTCCATGCTGACGGTGGTGTTCGGCTGCCTGTCGCTGTTCACCGTGCTGATGAAGGACTTCCCACAGCCGCTGGTCTGGCTCCTCTGCCTGCTCTCCCCCAGCGCCTTCTCCATCGGGATCGCACAGGTGACAAGTTCCTTCAAATGGTCATCTTCCTGTATATGCTGAGTCATTTATTTATTTTTATATATATATGGTACTTGCTTGTTTGGTATTGCATATGAACAAAAATAATAATCCACAAGCAGCCACGCAGTTAGTCAAATAGAACCCAGTGAATGATGTGTGTTGATGTTAGGTGGTTTACCTGGAGGCCCAGGGAGATGGTGCTGTGTTTTCCTCGCTGGCCAGCGGCCCTCATCCTCTTTACGTGCCGCTGCTCATGCTGGTTTTGGACTGCATCCTCTACCTTCTGTTGGCTGTCTACCTGGACCAGGTACTGCCTGGTAAGTACACACACGGTATACTTAAGTATCATTTACGGTACTATTAGTTGTATAATAGCCACGTTTCCCTGTGGGATCACTTAAGTTTAATCCCAACCGATCACCAATCATTGTTTTACTGTTTTTAACAGTTACATTTTGTCTGAAATGCAGGTGAGTTTGGAATGAGGAGGTCCTTGGTGTACTTCCTGAAGCCATCCTATTGGTCCAAACGCAGAAAGCGCTACGTTGAAGTGAGCTCAGTGTACGACACGGATGTGAAAGGAGCTCCTGGTGGTGACGAGTCTGTGGAGCCCGTTTCCCCTGAGTTCAGAGGGAAAGAAGCCATCCGGTAACAATCTGAACTTGCAGAATGAAAGTCGGTCGGATGCATGTTTCTGTTGCAATAAGTGCTTCTTGGAAATGCAGCCTGTTGAGTAACTGATGGGTTACTACAGTTTGATGAAAGGCTTTTTTAGCGCATTAAATTCAAGTTTTAATGATGTTTTACCACAAAATATCTAAATCTAAAATATCCATTCAGAGGATGATACTGAAGCAGGAGGAGAGAAATGGAGGCTTTGAGAGTTTCTAGTAAAAATCGGTGTCGGGCTCAGTTAAAAATGCAGCCCGGCTCTGTTCTTGACACTCGCTGCTGTATCCGTCCTGGCTCAGGAGAGCCTGTGGGACCAGCCTGGATTTGAGAGCTGCTCTTCATTCTGACACTGCTTCTGTGTTTACACTTTTTGAAGAAAAAAAAATGAAAAGATTTTGCTGCAACGTTGCTTGTTTGCTCCTTCTCTGGCAGCATCAACAACATCCACAAAGTGTACAAAGAGAAGGATAACGTGGTGGAGGCCCTGAGAGGTGAGTCCTGAACAGCAGGTGTGATGTGCTCAAGTTCTCACAGTATAAATCAGTTCCACTCAACCTGTGTTATATATTTTATTAAGTTGTGTACTTATATTATCCTAATATTTTCAAATGCGGAGAAATCTGTCATTTTAATCAAGGTAACGGCCCGTTTCCTTTGGTGGTCAGTCAATGGCGTCATATTGTCTTTGTGCAGACGTCAGCGTCGTGGTGGTCGGCCAGAAGCTGTCATAACTTTATTTTTATTATTTAACCTTTTATTTTCTATCCAGAATGGTCCCTTTGAGATTTTAAATATATTTTACCAAGAGGGGCCAAGACACATGAAAAAAAGCACAAATATCAGACTACAAAACAGAAACAACAAAACAAAACCTTTATTCAGTTTAAGCCACGTTTAATGATGTAGTATTTAGATCTTGGTATTTTTTTATTTATTTTTTAACTGAATGACGGATTTTAGTCATCGGACATCTTAAGTTATCAGAGAAACAGGCAGATCAGACTAATCGTTAAACTAGTTTCATAAATATGTGCAGCTTTTAATATCTGTTGACCCATTTAGAGAATTTTTTTTCGTAGTATGCAAAACGTAATTTAATCACAGGCTACAGAATAGTGGTTTGGAGATTAAGATTAGTCATGAAAAATCAATCTTTGTCTGCAAGTTGTCATTTTTTATGAAGCAGAAAGATGGTTTCCATAGTGTCCAATGATGTCGATGCTTAAACAATATGTTGTTCAGCACTTCTGTGTGTCTGCTCTTATGATTATGTGGTTTTCATGATGCCGTCCTTCTCTTTCTCTACACCCTCCCCCAGGTTTGACGTTCGACATCTACGAGGGCCAGATCACGGCCCTGCTGGGACACAGCGGGGCCGGGAAGTCCACTCTCATGAACATCCTGTGTGGCATCTGCCCGCCCACTAGCGGCTCGGCCACCATCTACGGCTCCCCCGTAGCGGAGCTCGCAGACGGGTCGGACATGAAGCAGCTGGTGGGAATCTGTCCCCAGTTCAACATCATCTTCGATGTGCTCACCGTGGAGGAGCACCTCAGGATATTTGCCGCCATCAAAGGGATCCCACCCTCAGACATCGACACTGAGGTAACGTGATGATCGAACGGCCTCCGTCTTATACTTAGTTTTGTTTCAAATGTTTTGTCAGAAAATATTTAAATGCATGAGAGTACATCATCTTAGTATCAAATTGACCATTTCTAATTTTAGATGGCTGATTTCATAACTCTTGCCTGAGGGTGACCAGACGGACCGTTGGTTCTAGAAAGTGACGGGTGATTTTGCTTCTTTCTAATAGGTTAGCAAAGTGCTGAAGGATCTGGACCTGGAGAAGATCAAGACTGCTCAGGCCAAAAATCTGAGCGGAGGCCAAAAGAGGAAACTCTCTGTGGGAATCGCCATTCTCGGAGACCCAAAGGTACCCGGAGAACGTCCTTTCACCATCACTCGTTCTCTTTAGTCTTTGAAATGCCCGGAGTCATCGGTCCCGTCACGTCATCTCGAGCCCTTTCTGAGCGGTTTGCTCCATGTTTGTTTCCACCAGATCCTGCTGTTGGACGAGCCCACGGCCGGCATGGACCCGTGCTCCAGGCACCAGGTGTGGTCGCTGCTGAAGAGCCGCAGAGCCGGCAGGGTCACCGTCCTCAGCACACACTACATGGACGAGGCGGACATTCTCGCTGGTATGGACCTGCTCTGTTACGTAACATGCACCGATTCACAGGCGCCAAAACCACGAGGCAGATGTTAACTAAACTCTTACTCTATTTATATTATATTTATACATACTACTATTTTTATCCAGTTAAAAGTGAAAATGTATTAGTTTTTAATTGAAGAATTTTATTCTTTGCAACCGTGCTGTAGATTTAGTCTCAGAAAGATTTAAAGATTCATCAAAGTCTTCAACCTGTTTTTCTTTTTGTTAATAAGCAACTTCAAGGTGTTCATTTTACTCCTCATTTGTAATAAATCATCTTTTTGTTATTCTTCTTGTCAGCGTCCGAGGAAAAAATTGTTAAAGAACTGATTCTCTAACGAATAGAATAGATTTGTTGTTATTGTTAAACTCTGATGTTTCTTCTTCTTCTCCAGATCGCAAAGCTGTGATCTCTCAAGGACAGCTGAAATGTGTCGGCTCCTCTATGTATCTCAAGGTCAAGTGTGGTGTTGGATATCATCTCAGGCGAGTAGATTTGACCTCCATGATGTAGTTTATTCTTTCAGGTATTGGAAACGGCTACAAGTCACAGAGCAGTGACCCATCTTTGGCTATCTAAAACCCTTAGAGGCCCATTAGTGTACCATTTTATAAATAGCCTAATAAATGTATGAAATGATGTACAAATCCTACATTACATAAAAAAGATTGACGTAAAAATGTATTCAGAATAATTCAATAGTTTTTATGTTATGTTTTGCGACGAGGTATTGAGGGTTTGTACATCCTAACAAATGATTTAGACTAAAATAGGTCTTTTATTTAATACGTTTTCCATTTCTCCCACGCAGAATGTCTATCAATGATGGGTGTGAAGCTGAAAAGATCTCGTCGCTGGTCCACCACCATGTTCCCAAGGCAAAGTTATCTCGACAACACGAGGCAGAGTTGACATTCACTCTGCCTTTTGAGAGCATGGACACGTTTTCAGGTCGGACCTCCCAATCCAGTTAAAGGGATAGTTTTTTTTTAAGTGGCTGTTGTATGAGGTACTTATCAATAGTTTGTGTATTACACAGTAGATGGAAACAAACAGGAGAGCATTGCTTAGATTCTGTGCTGGTACACAGAAACTAAGCAATGTACTAAAGACCTGCAGAAAATCCATTAATTTAACGTGTTATTGTGGGACAAACTAACCGATGGAGGCACAACAGCTACTCCAGTGTTCTGTGAGGTAAAATAAATGTCTTTGTGAGGAGTATAGTGGCTTTGAAGTGAGCATAGATAACAGATTCGGTTCCCGTCAGAAACGGGAAATTCTTATTTATTCTAAATAAAGGATTAAGTTAAACTCATAATGAATTCTTTAGGTGTCTTGAATATGTTTTGCTGCTGCCCCCGTCCACCGCAGTACATTGCTTCTCCCGTGTTACACTGAATAAGATGAGCACCTCAGTTCACCTAGTTTCTCTGCCAGCCTTCTCACCTATAAAAACCTCACCCAGCCAAAAGCTGAAGAGAAATGACTGCAACTCATCGGTGACTCAGCTTTGAGCGTAGCAGCAGGGGACCAGCAGCCAGTACTGATTTAATTTGTTTTTCATAGGCTTGTTCTCGGAGCTCGACTGTCAACCCAATCTGGGAATTATCAACTATGGGGTTTCCATGACAACACTGGAGGATGTTTTTCTTCGCTTGGAGGCCGAGGCTGAAGTGGACCAAGCTGGTGAGTGCGTGTGCGTGTGCGTGTGCGTGTGCGTGTGCGCGTGCGTGTGCGTGTGCGTGTGTGTGTGTGTGTGTGTGTGTGTGTGTGTGTGTGAGAGAGAGAGTGTGTCTCCAAACTACCTTCTCAATAAAAGGACTCGTCCAGAGGAGCATTCATCCGACCGTCTGTCTCCAGACTACAGTGTGTTCAATCGGGAGCAGGCGGAGGACGAGTGTGACAACACCTCCGTGGACGACACGGACCAGCGGCTGCTGGCGTTCTCAGACAGCAAGTCGGACGTGGTGTCGGGTCACGCCCTCTGGAGGCAGCAGTTCAGCGCCGTGGCCTGGCTGCACATGCTCAACATGCGCAGGGAGAGGAAGGCCTTCGTCTACACGTGAGTGGTCAGGGTTTCAGGTCAGTCCTCCGGGGCTGAGATACTGAACCTGCTTTCAGACGTGACTTTTTATTCTTTAAATGTAGTTGTTTATGTAGAATATATTAATAAATATAGACCACTTCCGCCACAGAGCTTCACACATCTATAACACTCATTACATGCAAATAAACTTTGATGAAATCAAAAAGCTAAATGTTTTTATCATTGTAAAATATACATTTGGATTTTGTGTCCATTATTTATGTCCATTTTTAATATACTCTAACTTATGTTTGCTAATATTTCATTTGATAACACAAACTACTTAATCAAGTAACAAGATTCTAAATTTTCTTGGCTTGTTCCGATTTCCATTTTTTCTTTTTAAGTCTGACCTGGCTTTTTGCTTTCTAAGAACTATAACTGGCAGCATACGCAAAGATATTTAGTTTTTGAGACCTTGTCCCTTTCGTTCATCCCGTCTCTCCTCCCTTCTCCTGCAGTCTGGCCTTGTTCCTGGTGTTTGTTGCCGCCGTGCTCGTCCTATCTCTGGCCACAGGAAACATCCAGATTCACTCCCCCGACCGTCAGTTTCTGCCCGTTTACCTCCTCAAAAGGAACCAGGAGCAGCGGAGGTACGCCACCAGCCTCCTGGTTCAGAACTCCTCGGGTGAGTCTGCTGGAGATGTTTGGTCCGGGAGGAAACGAGCCAATGGGTTCAGGTTTTCAGCTTTTGTTATAGAATGTCCTCTCAATGAGACCTCGGATCTGATTTCTGTTAGAAAGCGCTGCCTGCTGTAAATATTGTGACGGGATACTGACCGCTGTACAACAGTTAAACTACACCTCAAAAGACAATCGATGAGCATTGTCCCGTGGGAGCACTTCTAACCGACCTCCTCGACGATGACTCTCAATATTTTTTGCTCTCACTGCTTTTCCTCCTTTTAGATTGTTTGATGTTTTCTTGCGCCTGAGTTAGTTGTGACTTCTTTCTTGTGCCAACAGGATCTGATATTTCAGACTTCATTCACAACCTGCAGTCTCAGGACATCAAAGTGGATATGATGAAACACAGCGACTACATGGCCGCAGCTCCCCACAGCGCCGCCATCAACGTAACCGGATCCAGCAAGGTCTCTTTATTATTGGACAGATTGAATTTATTTTTTTGGCACCAGATGTGGGCTCTCCTCTGCTGCAGCACCTGCACTTAATGTGGTCGTACTGAGAGCTGCTGAGTCCTCTAACTGAGAGCCTTATATTTAGAGTGGACTCTCTTAACACTTTCTTCTCTGTCTGCCAACAGGGTTTCAAATACAGTGTTGCGTTCAACAGCACCACAGTTCACTCCTTGCCGATGGCTGTCAATATACTAAGCAACGCTCTTCTCAGAGGCCTGAATGGTACTGGACAGATCCGAACCTGGACCAAACCATTTGATTATGTGAGTATTTAACGAGGCAGATGACACAGATCTTATATATCCTCTCTGCCTGAGTCATTTAAAGATGTTCAATGTTTTCCACTGTGACATCCCTCAGCAAATCCCAGATGCTACGTCCTACGCTCTGGTGTACATAGAGGCCATCATACTGGGAATGCTGGCAGCTGGAATGCCTGCGTATTTCGCTATGGACCACACTCGAGACCGAGAGGTAATCACTTACCTACCAACGATCATTTCTTCTGTCCACGAAAGCATTTGTTTCACAAGGAGAAGAAAACATCAGAGCATGAACACATATTTACTAAGATTTCTTAAAGGGACAGTTCACCCCAAAATGTTTTTTTTTTTCCATTACCTGTAGTGTTATTCATCAATCTAGATGATTTGGTGTGTTGACTGTTGGTGATATTTCCCGTAGAGACGTCGGCCTTCTCTCCAGTATATTGAGACGAGATGGCACTCTGCTTGTGGCGCCCAAAGCGCCAGAAAAATACTTTTGAAAAACACAACAGCAATGTCTCTTTCCAGAAATAAGCACTTGGTTACTCAAAGTCAATCCACAGACGTTGTTGTGAGCAGTTTCATGTCAGAACTAATTTCTTTCTAAGGAACTACACCCGCCAACGGTATCGCTGCACAGAAGGAAGTGTGCATGTAACCATGACGGCACCAGATGTAAACATTAATGCCGTCCTCCTCGTTAGTGGGGCTCGGGGAGCCGGCAGTATCGGTTACCTGTAAACTTTGAACACCAGCCTCTCGTCCATGAGGAGACGCACGCTTCCCTCTGCTCTGTAGTTCAGCCGTTATCTCCAACACTCTGCAACTCACACCAAAACAATCTAGATTGATAAGTGGCACTAAAGATTAGAGGAGAAATATGTATTTTTCTTTCTGGGGTAAACTGGCCCTTGCACTTATAAACCCCTCCTTCACCGATGTGCTTCATTTTTAAAGAATGTTTTTGTGGCACTTTGCCTTTATTGGACAGTTTGAGAAGTAGAGAGCAGCAGCAAACATGAAAGAAGAGCATCTCATGTGATGAAGGTCTCGAGGTCGAGTCAAACCGGGTACGTCGTGTCACGGGGTTTGTGTGTTGGACTCAGCTGTCCCATCAAGGTGTAATAATCCTCCTCTAGAGAAACACATAGAAGTTGGTTAGATTGTATTTTCTATTATTATTCTTCTGCAGTTCACATTACTGCTGGCTCTCTCACCGATTCACTATCCTGATTATTAATAAAATATTACTGTAGATGTCCGATATATTAGCGTTTTCTTTTTTTCCTCCTTCAGATCAAGTGTCGCTCAACGCTTCGTATCTCAGGTCTGGTGCCGTCGGCCTACTGGTGTGGCCAGGCAGCTGTGGACATCCCCTTCTACTACCTTATCCTCTCCAGCATGACCATCATCCTCTTCTCCTTCCACACTGGAAGCCTGCTGACCTCCAGCAACCTCACCTCTGTGGTCCGTACTGGCCTTTCCTCGTGGCAAATACATGCTGAGTAATAAACTCATTGCCATTGAGCCACCTTTCATGACTTCTCCTCTCGTAGGTCCTGTGTACCGTCGGCTTTGGTCCAGCCATGATTCTCTTCACTTACGTGTGTTCCTTTGGCTTCGCTCGAGTCCAGAGCAACAGGGATTTCTTCTCTGTCATCTCCATGATGGTGAGGGCTGTATGCCTGATGTATGCCTGATGTATGCCTGATGTATGCCTGATGTATACAGGTGTAACGATACAACGTGTTCCTGAAATCATTAAGGACTGTGATCACAGGAACTAAACTAAATGTAGATGGCTTATTGTTTTGGCTCTTCAGGTGTGTGTGGTGTCGGCCTCGCTGGTTCAGTTGTCGTTTGTGAACGACAACCCCGGACTGACCAGAAATCTGCACAACATCTTGTGTTTCGTCAACCCTCTGTACCCTCTCATGGGCTGCCTTAACTGCATCACCAAGGTAGGAGCTCAGCCAGTCAGTACTGACCAGTCCAGAGGAGCATCGGCTCTTAGCTGATGGTATATTGTAAATACAGTTAACCTGTGTGTGGAGACTGGTTCACGGTGCTTTCTTCTGAGGCTTATTTGGATAGTTTGGATGTTTTTAAGTGGGGTTGTATGAGGTACTTATCCATAGTCAGTGTATTATCTCCAGTAGAAACACACAGGAGCAAAGCACTGTACTGCTGTGGAAAACTCTGGTCTGATGTCTTTGTAGATACCGGCTTCAGCTCCCCGTCAGAAAGTCTGACAGCGAGGTAAAGAGGGGAAATATTCTAAATATAGTTTACACATAAACTGCTAATAATTCTTTGAGGTGTCTGAATACGTCCACAGCCGTACTTTGATTTGCTCCCGTGCTGGTTCTCCTGTTTCTAACTCCATCGACTGTAGTAAAACACTGAAACTGCTCCTTAAAGATTAAACCGATGTGAAGGTCCTGTCTCTTCAGACGAGCAGGAGCCACCTCCCTGAAGTGTTTTCTCCGTTTACAGGCGACCTTTCTGCCCTCTCTGTACGAGGAGAACTTCTTGTGGAAAAACCTCCTCATTGCTGTTATAGCTGTATGTATATCATTTTTAATTTTATTTTGCCAAACATCTCTACTATAGTAAATGTTCAGCCATGATCCTGCGTGTCTGTCTGTGTCTAGCCGTACCTCCAGTGCATCCTGCTGCTTTCCCTGCTGCGTTGGCTTGAGATCCGTTACGGGGGAAGGACAATCGGCAGGTAGTGATCAGATAACTCAAGACTACACACTGCCTCAGTACATTTATTCTCTTATTTGAAATAAATAATAAACGGTGCAAGCTTCTTAGTCTGAATTGAGACTCGTGTTAGTTTGTGTTCATGTTATAATGATGGAAGATTCTTTTGCATTTCCAGGATGTCGTCAAAGCCCAAAGTGGAGAGAAACGTAGAAGAAGGGCTGAACGAGGACGAGGATGTTCAGATGGAGAAGGCCCGAGTGAAGGAGGCCCTCAGCTGCCAGTCCTGTGAAGAGGTGAAGCTCTGATCTTTGGTTGGTTTCGCTGTCATGGAGACCTGGAGGGAGTTTGTGTCCAGCGGGAAATTGGGAGGGTCTGTTTTTACGTCTGGCTTCAGACTCCGAGGGCACAAAGTATGAATTGTGCCCGAGATGTCAAATTTTCAGAGTTAATATTCATTTAGTCTCACATTACCTCCACTGATTGTTTTCTATCTTTCTTTATTGTAAAGCACTTTGTGCTCCATTTCAGTTTATTATTATTGTTTTGGTACAGGAAAATAAGCAGCTGTTTATTGAATGTTTCGGTGGATGATTCAGATGTGGAACACTTTACTGACTTGACTGAGCTTAAAAACCTGAATTTGCACGATTTCTTTTTATTCATGGTACATTTTTTATTTACCAGCCACCAAAAGTTAATTCCGTCTCTCTTCACTGTGATACTTAGAAGCCGGCGGTGGTCGTGAGTAACCTGAGGAAGCAGTACAAAGGCAGAAGAGAAGGTTTCTCTCTGAACAAGACGAGGAAAGTGGCCGCGAAGAACGTCTCCTTCTGTGTTCGCAAAGGTACGTTTACTCTTTTTGTGGAGAGCACTGCAGCTGTAATCGCTCGGTTACCATGGTAACGCAAATAAAACCGCTGTTTCTGACTTCAGGTGAAGTTCTTGGCCTGTTGGGCCCCAACGGAGCAGGAAAGAGCACCATCATGCACATGTTGTCAGGTGACACTGAGCCCACGGCCGGCCAGGTACCGAACAGATAAGCCTGAAGCCCTCCTGTTGGCTGTTAGATCCTGATCCCCATTTAAGACCATTTACTCATGTAAACTTTCCAACAGATGTGGAATTTATGCACAAAATTAATCAAATGGGTTTTTATAAGAACGCTATTATTATTATTATTATTGCAGATTTTATTTGCTTCTTTTACCTTAAAGACAACTTCAAGAAATAAAAGTAATGAATATATGAGCATACATGTACATTTACATATTGTCCTTAAATTGAATTGAATTGACCTTCTTTCTTCTCAAACTCGTCCTAGAAAGAAAGAAAGAGACTAAATGTGATTGGTGGAGATAACGTCGTCACCAGCTCACTGACCGTCTGTTTTGCTTGGTCCAGATCCTGATGGGGGACTACAGCACAGAGTTTCGTCCGGTGGACAATCCTCTGGAACACGTGGGCTACTGTCCTCAGGTGAACCCCCTGTGGCCCCGGATCACTCTGCAAGAGCACCTGGAGATCTACGCCGCCATCAAGGGCCTGAGAGGAGAGGACGTACCCGGCATCATCAAACGGTGAGCCTCCCTTCACTCTGACCATCGTGGAGGAATATTCAGCGTTTGGGTCGTTGATAACAGGAACTTTTACCTGATGCCGTGTTTTTCTTTTTTTTTTTTTTTTTTTTTAAGCTTGAAAGTTGTTTTTAAAATTCCGTAGTTGTAACTTTTCATTCTCAGTATTTTATTGTTTCACCGACTCGAGACGGAGGAAACGAATGGCAAGAGGAATGATGAGATTACCGGGTTCATTGTTTCCTTATGATGGAGGAGACGCAGGAATACTTAGGAGTTATTGTGACTCTCGTTGTTGTTGTTGTTGTTGTTGTTGTTGTTGTCAGTGTGGTGAACGCTCTGGAGCTGAAGGACCACTTGAACAAACAAGCCAAGACTCTGTCCGCTGGAATCAAGAGGAAGGTGAGAACACTCAAACAGATCCCGTGAAGAGCTGGAGACACTGACACTAAACCCTCTTGACTTTCTGTTTAGGGACCAATTTTAATGACCAGCAAAATATTTCCAAGAGACTAAACTGTTGTCTTGTTTGTTTACAGTTGTGCTTTGCCTTGAGTATGATCGGGAATCCTCAGATCGTCTTACTGGATGAGCCGTCTTCAGGGATGGACCCCAAGTCTAAACAGCGCATGTGGTGAGACTAGATGCATTATATTTATTTATTTTATTTAATACTAATTCATTTTTTTTATCTCTATCTATCTATGTATAATTTCTATTTGTCCATATAAATTCAATAAAATAATAAATACAACAAAAAGCACAAAAGATGAAAAAATATATGATAAAACAAATTAAATGTATAAATTACAAATAAATAAATTAAATGTCAAAAATCTTGACACAAAAAATGTACAGTTAAAAATAAATATTTTTTTTAACAATATATAATATACGGTCACTAGCGTAACAAATCTGAGCTCTGCTCCAATTTCTCTTTGTTCTTTGATTCAAAGCCTGGTCAAAAGAAATGTAAAAAGATATCATATGTTTTGCTTTGTAACTAAGTTGTGTATCTTGTAGAGCAACTCACACTTTTTTTATTTGATATTCATTCATTTTTTTTCTCAAAAACCCTTATTTTTATTCTCAGTTTTTGACGTATTCTTCCTTTTGTGAGGACCTCGGTCACCGAGTCGGTTCAACTGCAGAGCAGAAGTAATTACTTACCGATGACTGTCTCCGTGTCTTTGCAGGAGAGCCATACGCGCTGCTTTCAAGAACCGGCAGCGGGGAGCCGTGCTCACCACGCACTACATGGAGGAGGCCGAGGCCGTGTGCGACCGCGTGGCCATCATGGTGTCCGGCCAGCTGAGGTTAGTACTCAGCTGTGTGGCCTTCACACTCTGAAAGAGCAGATTTAAAACCCTCTGTTTTTGCTCCGTCAGATGCATCGGCTCCATCCAACATTTAAAAGGGAAATACGGACGCGGTTACAGTTTGGAGGTGAAACTCCGGGAGGAGCTGACGGGGCTCCAGCAGGTGGCGCTGCTGCACAAAGAGATCCTCCGAATCTTTCCGCATGCCGCCCGGCAAGAGAGGTGAGACCCACGTTATGACCTCTAACGAGGGGGAGGGGGGGTGGGGGGGAATTAACTTTCTGTTAGAGCACAGAACATTACACAAACTCTACATTTACTAATTTACTCCCATAAGAACGTAATAGCAACACCTGTGTTATTGTTTGGTTCTGTTGAAAGTCAAATGTAGGAAGTGTACCCTTCAAAATAAAAGCTCTGCGAAAACCACAAGCAATTTCTTTTTTTTTTTTTTTTTTTAAAGAAACGTGTGAAGCCTTCGTCATAATTTAGTGCAACAACAGACACATTACTGTGTGTGTAATTCTATTGGCTGATGCTTTCTTTGCAGCTTTGCTACTCTGATGGTTTACAAGATCCCCATGGAGGATGTGAAATCACTGTCCAGGTCTTTCTGTCAGTTAGAGAGGGGTGAGTCACACACACACACACACACACATACACACACACACACACACACACTGTCTCTGAGACAGACCTGCTGAGTAATTTATCGTCTTATTCTCGGTTTCTTTTCAGCCAAGCAAACCTTCAACTTTGAGGAGTACAACTTCTCCCAGTCGACCTTGGAGCAGGTGTGTGAATAAGAACCACAGTTTCTAATGTTCCTTCACAGTAGAACGTCTTTAACTTGCTGTCCTCTCTGTCTTTTGTCCCGCAGGTGTTCATGGAGTTCGCCAAGGAGCAGGAGAACGAGGAGGACGAGGTGGGCTCCCTCAGCACGACCTTCCAGTGGCAGCGTCTGCGCCAGGACGCCTCCGTCTCCGTCCCCGTCAACCACACAGAGAGCGTCGTGCACCAGCTTTAAACTCCTCCAGAAGGGAGCCGGCTGGCGGCAAACCGACCAATCACGACCTGCCAGGCCTCGAGCACCCGGGGAGCTCACGCCAGCACTCGCCCGCTCCACGCTAGACCGACGCCCACCGCCCTTTAAATGAATGGGACCTGTGTGGGGAGGGGGCTCGCATACACTGTGTGTGTGTGTGTATGTGTGTGTGTGTGTGTGTGTGTGTGTGTGTGTGTGTGTGCTCAGGGCTCGTGTTTTAACCCCTCGTCCACTGGTGCTCCGTGTTTTCTGAATCGCACTGACCAAGGGGCCTGATGCGACACCGACTCCTCTTTCTACTGGTGTTTCTTTTTTAATCTTCACAGGGAGTCAGTCAAAGGAAGAAAAAAAATATAAATAATATATAATATTTATGCTTTGTAATCCTTTCCGTCCGTTCTCCTCCGTGGGAGTAAAGTGTGTTTGCTCGTTTGTTGTGTTTGTGAAACAATTTTTTTACCAGAACTGAGATCCATCCACGATCGTACCAAAGCAGCACATCTCTGAACCACACGGGCCACGCCTCCTCACGCGGGAACTGAGACGTACTTTTTAGTTTCTTTGGTGTCAGTAGCATGTGCGTAGATAGTCTTTAGACCTTTACGGAGCCCCCGACTTAACACACAAGAGTAGTCACTCCTCTTCCCGTTACACCAGCATGCACATCGTAACGTCCAGACCCACGTTTACATCCTCCAGGTCCGAGTGTTTCTGCATGCACGCTCACGACGAGGTGGAGTATTTAGAAATGTGGCAGGCAGATGTCGGGATGATGGCTGGTCTTTGCCCTGTGGCCTTCCTCTCTGCAGACCTAGCGTTGACCTAGAGCCCATGTCTTTGGGATCGCAGTGTAGAGAATATGCACTCCCAGTACACGTAGCACACTGCCCTCGTCAGACGTTAGCCGGGGCCGAGGACCTCCAGCACGTGGAGCTGGAGCTCGAGGTTTTTTTCTTGGAAGTGGTCTCTCAGCCCGGTCTGATGATGACCTTTGAATGTACGTTTGGGCCTCCGGAGAGAGGAGGGTTTGTTACTCAGCAGTGACTCGTCACTCTCTCACTTTGGTGCCACTTTTAATCATGCAGCTTTTGTTAACTCTATCTAGCCTGTTTAGTGTGTGTGTGTGTGTGTGTGTGTGTGTGTGTGTGTGTGTGTGTGTGTGTGTGTGTGTGTGTGTGTGTGTGTGTGTGTGTGTGTGTGTATATATATAATGTGAGTAGCTGCGGCTATTTCTGCATAATCTCGTATTTGTGCAAGCGGGGGCGTTGTTGGCGCAAAACCCATCAGCAAACCGATAAATTGTCATTTTTTTCCACGACATTCAGGTGAGAGGATGAGCGATTTTAAAATAATTTAAGATCATTTGTTGAAGAGACTTGAGAAACATGTGATTTGTTGGGCTGAGTTTTACTCTGTTAATGATCATAAATGGACCTGTAAGTGTGATATTTGTCTGACGGAGCAGACGGAGCAGCTCCCTCAGATCTTCTATCTGATAGTTTAACCGTTACGGCTGCTGGAGTCCAGGGAGGTGGACAAAATAACAGCAACAGTTGACAATCTAATGATCCCGGTGCTAAACTAAGCTAAGCTAAGCTAAGCTAAGCTAAGCTAAGCCAAGCCACACTAAACTAAACTAAGCTAAGCTAAGCTAAGCTAAGCTAAGCTAAGCCACACTAAACTAAACTAAGCTAAGCTAAGCTAAACTAAACTAGCAGTTTGTTGCCGGCTGATTACACTGGATTTATTTACACGGTTTGTTTTGTCCACCTCAGTAAAACCGAAAGTCATCTCATGTTTTTGTCTTTTTGAAGTTGGTCTCCTTGTTGTGAAGCGGAAGGTTTATCTTAAAGAGGTTTTTGATATGAATTATAGATGCCTATTTGAATAAGTGATCATAACAGTCATTGATCTTCTGACCCGAGCGTCGGCGAGGTGTGTGGGAGGAGTTACTCTCATGTGTGTGTTGTCTGTCACAGATTTTATTTGCTGCTTTTTCATGATTAACTGAAGAAGAGCGACATCTTTCCCAGCATGCACTTCACACATCAGAGCACATGACGTACACTAAAGAATCCAATACACTTAACTGGAGAAGCTCATGCACCGTCGGGCAAATAATTACCTTTTTAAAAGTGAAAACTTCATTTAAATGTTGTCGTCATTTTAAATATTTGTTTGCACACATGTAGCCTTGTTCACAAAATAAAACGCTGGCTCTGCATTAAGTTTCACGAGGGGCGAGTATGGACCTCATATGTTCTTTTTTTTATGTTTGCTTTCCAGGGTGTCGGGTATTTTGTTCACAAAACATTTGTGGGTTTCAGTAACATGAAGCCTCCCAAACAACGTCGGCTTCATTTGCACTTCTCTTCACATCTAGTTGGAAGTATTTCACGTGAAGAAAAACCAAAAGTGGAGCTTTTAGGGCGAAGAAAGTTCAGCAGGTTTCATTTTGTTTTTTTCCTGGTGGTGGTAAGATTTGCACTATTTCTGGGAAATTTTATAACCTTTGTTTATATTATGCAATCTTTGTAAGATTATCTGTGCACTGATTTTATTTTTTAAAAGACTGTGGTTTAGCTTTGTGCTGTAATTTTCCTGCTGTATCACCCCATATCTGGATGGACACTAATGAACTCTGTGGTCTCTACATGACCTTTTCATGAATAAATGTTAATCTAAAATATTGTTTTTGTCCTTTTTTTTTCTTTTTTTTTTTTAATGGACAGATCAGAAAGCCAGATACTGATCTGACTAGCCGGGTTCTCCTGGTGAGTTTATGATGAAACACAAGCTGGATTATCACCTGCAACTCTGACATTTCATAAATAAATCCAGTCTGCTGTTCACTGTAATGTTTGAACCACATGTAAAGGTTACAGAAGAATATAATAAATAAATTACAAGAAAACCCAACAGAAGTTGAAGTGAGAAACAGTCATGGAGGAAAAGTTAAGATCCGTTATGAAGTAAAAATCTTACTTTAGTCAAAGTTTGATTTTAGCTTCAAAATATGCTTTAAAAGTAATCATTATGGAGAAAACCCATTGGAGAATAATTTATATTACAATACTGGTTTATAATTATAGCTGCATAGACTAATGGTATTTTTTTTTTTTAAATTATTATTACTTTATACACTGCTGGGTAACCTATAATGATCCATTATACTTTATTAATTGATTCATATTTTGTAATCTAAATCTGCACATTAAATAAATGTGTTTTCAGTAACAAAATACAATATTTGAGTAGAAGCCTAAATATGTACTTAAGTACCGTACTTATATGTATACATTTCTTTTTACAATCAACACTTGAAATGATGAAGGCACTTGCAAATGTATATATGTGTATATATACACATGTGTATATATGTGTGTGTATATATATGTATATATGTGTGTGTATATATACACATATATAATATATATATATATTACACATATGTGTGTATATATATATATATATATATATATATATATATATATGTGTGTATATATATATATGTGTATATATATATATGTATATGTGTATATATATATATGTGTATATGTGTATATATATATATGTGTGTATATGTGTATATGTGTATATATATATATATGTGTATATGTGTGTATATGTGTGTATATATATACATATATGTGTGTGTGTATATATATATATATATATATATATAATGTCTTTCTCCGGTAACCTCACGTATTCTAATCTATTTTGAAAGCTTTATTCTGAAAGTCTTTACCGGAAGTTGTAGTACGCCATTAAATCTGCCTTAATGCTCCCTCTAGCGGCTGTGGTGTGGACCTACACCTGATGACGCCATCAGAGCGTTTGTTGTCGTGTCTCTAAACGAGCTTCCGGTGGTCATCTACATCTCTCTCTGTAATAAAAGTTTCCTTTTGTATAATTTCTGCTGGATATTTTGTGTTTGTAGTAAAATTACCTCGAGCTCACGTTAAAGTGAAGAGCATAGAAATGTTATTTTATGGTCAAAGAGTGTTTATGCTGCTCTCTTGTGGCCACAGGGCAGAACTGCAACACTAAGTCATAAAGTTAGCGTCAATGCAGACGGCACAGAATATTACCATTTCCGGTAAGTACTTTCAAAATAAAGTAACCAAACCAACTGGCAATTGTTAATGTTGTTAATGTAAATGATTATATTAAATGCTGGTAATTTACTCATGTACACATATAAGTGAGCACAATTACCATGCATATAGAGGAAAAAAACAAAATGATGCAATTACCGAAACATGAGATGGAAACAGAACAAATTATTATTATTTTAATATAAGAAAATATATTTAATATTTTGTACTACTAATAATATTTTTTGTACTAATTGTAATGCCAATATTGTTTATCTATCTATATCTATATCTATTTATCTCTCTCTCTCTCTCTCTCTCTCTCTCTCTCTATATATATATATATATATATATATATATATATATATATATATATATATATGTATATGTGTGTGTGTACATATATTCTTATTTCCAGTTGCCATAGATACACAGGTAGGTAGGAATGATCTTTTGTAGATACAATACAACAGATCTTCCGGTTACTATTTGCAGTTTAGTTTGTTGTTTATTGTAGTTGAACAAAGATGTTTTTAGTTTTTCTAGGTGTGTGAGTTGTAACACGTCACCTGCATCACATGATCACCACCAAGTGTCCAAAATAATAAATGTAAATATATCTAAACAAAATAATAGGACATGCCAACAATAAACATAGGCTCCTCCATAATAATAGGTACATACAAACATTTTAAGGAAACGAAAAGGGGGACTACTTTTCTATGGAAGGCTTTTGTAATAATTATATTATGAAATATTGGAAAATATATTTACCAATTTGTTTGTAAGTCAAACTGATTAAAAAGAGAACAAATATAGTTTGAAAAGATATCAGATAAGGAATATTATTATTTAGTATAAATATGTTTGGTTCCCAAATGACCACCAAGGACAATTACCTTGATCGTTTAATGTTAATTTGTATTAGTTCGTTAGTTAAATGATTATTTTGAAGATGAAAACCGGAAGTGTGCTGTTGCATTGACGCTAGTCTGACTAATATTGAGCTACAGTTCCCATCTGTGGCCACAGGAGGGCGCCAAACACTCGTGATTCTAAACAACAATGTTTTGTCCCTTCCCGGACGCCGTCCTTCCTGATGCGGGTGTGGACGGCAGAACAGATGACTACACAAATAATGGAGGCGAAGCCACAGTAGTCTGCCTCCTACAAGTTGTAAACAAATAAAAATAGTTTCTGCTCCTGTTTGCGAGCCGTAGCTGGCATGCTGCGTCAGAATGGGGAATCTGTTTGGAAAAAAGAAACACAGCCGCGTGACAGAACAAGACAAGGCGGTTCTGGTGAGTGTCCCCGCGAGCTAACGTCGGCCTGGTCCGGGACGAGAGCGAGTCGCGCCGAACTGCCTTTAACAAATGTGGTATTTTAACAACATCGCGCGCCAGTGCTCGTGCGCACCCAGTTTATGCAACACGACTTTATCTGTTTTAACTCTCTTTAAATTACTCTTCAATTCGGCGAGAATATTGCATCATATATCCTCTCGGATTTCTGGATTCTTATCTGATTCTCCCTTGAAATCGCGCGATTAAGATCTGAGAGCGAACAGCTTAGTTTTAAGAAGTTGAGACATAAACTACTTTTACCAAAGTGGTGCTCAGATACTTTAGTGCCGAATTCATCCAAAGAGCCTCAACGTAAGTCTGGCTTTACTGTTTAACTTTAACTTTAACTTTTACTATTGTAATATCGTGTTTGTGTTTGACTGCAGATATTCACATTGCAGCTTCTGTGGAGTTTTGCTTTCAAGTTCTCGTGAAATGAAACTGCCAGCTTCAGCCTCTAAACCCAGTTAAGTCTCTTTAAAGCTGTGATATTAATGAGTTAGTCAGAATGAAGCTGTGTGTGTCTCATTGCAGCAACTGAAACAGCAGAGAGATAAACTGAGACAATATCAGAAGAGGATCAACCTGCAGCTGGAGAAGGAGAGACTTTTAGCCAAGCAGCTGCTAAAAAATGGCAAAAAAGAGTGAGTATATAATAATAATCTACAACATTGCACTTTTACTGCTTCTTTTTGCACTTCTGGTCAGATGCTAAATTACATTTCGTTGTCCTTGTACTCTGTGTAATGACAATAAAGTTTCTTATGAATGAGGACTGGGAGAAAAATCCTTGTTCATTAAAGAAACGTTTCATAAATATTCAGGGACCCAAGATCATTCACAAAAAACAATCTGTGTACATTTTAAACTTATTTAGAAAAATAATAAGATGGATTTTTATTAAAAAAAATCGAAATGTTGAATCAGTTGTTTGAAAATATTTAGTTTATGGTCACAAAACCAAATGTAGATTTTATTATTTGTTTTTTAAAAGAAAATTTTCTACATGTATCTTTAAGATTGTCTTTTTTCTCTAGAATATTTTCAGATATCTTCCTGAATGTAACCACTTATTTTATTGTTGTATTAATCCCTGGTTATTCCTGCTGATTCTAACTGGCCGGTCTTGTGGGTTCTAACAGGAAAGCGCTCCTCTTGCTGAAGAAGAAGCGCTACCAGGACCGGCTCCTAGACAAGACGGAGAACCAGATAGGAAACCTGGAGCGCATGGTAGGACTCCTCCGGACCCTCCTGAGACTCGCAGCCCGACGGGGAACCAACAGCTCACTCTCTCTTTATTTTCTCCGTTTTACAGGTTCAGGACTTGGAGTTCGCCCAGATCGAAATGAAGGTCATTCAAGGGTTGAAAGTTGGAAATGAATGTCTGAAGAAAATGCACGAGGTAGGCGGTGACAGAGTCTTTAAAGAAAGGTCGTCCGGTGTCTGATCGCTGCTTATTAAAGTGCTGCTTATTAAAGTGCTCCTTATTAAAGCGCTCCTCTACTTTGTGTTCAGGTGATGTCTGTTGAAGAAGTGGAACGCATCATGGATGAAACCCAAGACGCCATCGAGTATCAGAAGGTTCGTGAGATCTAAACTCTGATCCACAACACGCAGATGTTTGTTGTTGTTGTTGTTTACTGAGCAGCTTGTTGTCTTCGCAGCAAATCGACGACATGCTGGCCGGCTCTCTGTCTCAAGAGGACGAAGACGCTGTGCTCGCTGAGCTGGAGGCCTTAACTCAGGTCGGTGTACTGGTGTGTGTTTCCTCTGGTTTCACTGGTGTTTGGAGGAGAAGTTTAAACCTGGTCTCCGCTCCGCTTCCTCTCAGGGAGACGTCGAGCTTCCAGAGGTTCCTGAAGACGAGCTTCCAGAGGTTCCTGAAGAAGAGCTTCCAGAGGTTCCTGAAGACGAGCTTCCAGACGTCCCCGAGGCCACGGAGAAGAAAGCAGGTCTGTGCACACACAGCGAACATCCTGCTCACATTCCACCCCATAATGAGAGCTCAGTGTGCATGCTAATAATAAGTAATGCACAAATATTCCAGGCAGAAAGAAGGAGGACTCACATTTCATCTTATGAACAACAAACTCTTTTTGGGTTGAGGTCCACGTCCAGAATAAACGAGGAGTCGGTGGTCGAACTACAGAAATCCTTAAACCCTCCAGAGGCCGATGTCAAACATCACACTTCATCCCCACAATGCATTTCAACACACGCCCCCGTTGGCTTCTTGTTGGTTCTGCCACGTTGACCTGATCGTGACCTGTTGACACAGAACAACATACTATTTCAAGTTCATCTGTGAAGTAGATGATTTGTTATTATTTCATATCACGAGAGGCTTTCTGGTGTAAACACAGATGTTCGGTGTAACTGTCTGGAAGCTACACGTCACTGTTGTTCATCTGCTCCTGTCTAAGTCTGTCCCTCTGCTTCTGTCTCAGAGCGGGATCGTTCCAGGAAGAAGCCCGAGCGAGAGATGCTCGCTGCGTAAAGACCGCTCTCCGTCAGCCGACCTGATGGAGCTCCTCCACGAGTCCCTCGTTTACCTCCAACCACACCACCGTGTGCTGGAGAACTCGCTCTCCCTCCCCGAGGCGACGCCGAGCTTCCTCCTTAATATCAGCCGGCCGTCTCTTTGTCCTCGGCTCCACGTGAAGGACCGGTCCGCTGAACCATGGAGACCTGTGAGATCAGATACCTGTGCCTAACCTTTGTTTCACTCGTGTTCACCACCCAATCGCTTCACATCCATCGACGCACTTTAAACGCGTCTTAAACGCACGTATGTGTCATCGTAGTTCATCAACGACTCTCAGACGTATTCATCGCTCGCGTAGTTTCATCGTCATAATCTGGTTTAACTCGTTCAGGTCTTGAGATGACCCTCTTTTGAGATTCCGGCCTCCTTTCAGGTCGATGGAGGTGAGGTGGATTTCATTCGCTCATTCGAGGAAGTGAAATTTAAAAATGTTTTTAATTCAGCAGCTAAATTCCACGGGATAATCCACGGACCTGGACCGTTTTTATTGGGACTACTTTCCACCAAAGAACTACTCGGAGGAAAACGGCCGAGAGCTGAAAATCCAACTGAAATTAAACTGTTTTTTTTTTTTTTGCCTTCATCATACATATCTGCTCTGTAAATCACATGACCTAAGTTAAGAACAAATATTTATATTTCATGGTATCTCTGCATTCATCTGTTAGCTCTCAGTCTAGTTTGAGAACTTTCTGCCAAAAAAACAGTTTTCTTGCTTTTCTTAATAATAAATTAAAAAAAACATTAAGAATAAACATTTAAAAAATACATTGTTTTAAACTGAAAAAAATGACAATGTGATATCAGTTGGACTTTAAAGGGGACGTATCACGAAAAACTCTGTCTACAACGCACAGAGTGAAATTAGACGACTGAGATCCATCAAGCCACTTGAATGTTACTACGTCCTCATGTATCTGCTGTGCAAAGGATTGTGGGTCAGAATGGAAAACATCCTGGTATTTTTGCCCTCCAGTGTACTGGAACACTAAATAGTTTGGTGCTATGTGTTTTGGAACGCACATCATCTTTGTGAAGGTGCAACATATTTCTCCCTCGGAGCAGACGGGGCGTTTTTGGGGAGGAGGTCTTAAAGAGACAGGTGCTAAAAATGGAGCGTTTCAGTGAATACAGGAATAATCTGACAGACGTTATGAGAACAATAATGTGTTTTTTTTCAAAATATTAAAGCATGTAAACATGTACTAGTAGAAAGCAAAAGAAATACAAGTGTGAACCTTGAAATGAGCGTCACATGTGTCCTTTAACATCTGAGCAAAGTAAAGAGAAACTGAGTGATGGCCTAACCCTAACCCTTTAAAGCGGCCCCTTGAACACATAACCTCGTCTGCCTCGGGCGTCCCAGCTGGGGAGTTATTACCAATTGTTCGACTCGCCCTGGAAGTTTTTCTAAAGTACCGAAACATGTGCATAAGCATCTGTTTCGCGGAATATTCCCTCAGTCTGACCCCCTTTCAGGCAGCTTAACTAATCTAATTCTCTGCTCCCCTTGTGGATTAGTTCAGTGTCATTGGAGAAAGGGCTAATCATATCGTCTGGGTTTACCTGCGGAGCCCAGACAACAGTCGCTAATCGCTTCAAAGTAATAACTTGGAACATGGATCTCTACCCACCGAGTATTATCATATCAAGGGGCCTGTAATTATTTACTGTTCGCTTGTATAGATCTGTGTTACATTGCTGCAAGAAAGATGGCCTACATTCATAAAGCTTCAGCTCATGTTTCCTTAAAGAGCCGTCAAGCTAATCTGTAAATCAGTTAATCTCACAGACAGAAACACGGGTGACTAATACCATCATGTCATCAGCGTAGCATCGAACCGCTCGTCTTCACCTCGGTCTGGAAGCTGTACCTCTCTCTCTCTCTGTACATCCTTTTTACAATAAAAGTGTTTCTTTTTGATGGTCGTCCTGTGTTTCCACACCGCAGGTCCCCGTGCTAATGTTCCACAGTCAAACACAAGGTGGAGACAAATGTTCCTCTGAAGCAGGCGTTGAGGAGAGCAGGTGATTGTTATTTGATACAGCGTCAAATCATAACAGAAGTTCTCTAAAGACACTTTTCATGAAGAGCAGGTCCGGACCGTACCACGTGCACAAACCCATTCATTCAATTAAGTTTATTTCTATAGCCCAAAATCACAAATGTGCCACCCTCCTCCTTGGACCCTCGCATCAGAAAGGTAAAAACCTCTAACGGGGCTTTGAGAGTAGAGGTCATGTGTACACCACCCAACACCTTCGATATGAACAGGAGCTCCACCCAACATCAGGGTTGGACTTCACCGATGTTTCTTGTGTCCCTGCAGCCAGCTTCCACATCTGGTGGAAAACCTAAACCAGCTGTTGGAGCAGAACATCGATGGTTTTGGAATCGTAAAATCACACGTGGGGGGAAATGATTGTCCACATACTTTTGTCCATCTGTAAATGTTAAAGGTTAAACCGTTTTTCGAGCATCTTATAAAGCTCAATCAACTCTTCCCACTGGGCTGATGCGTCAGCTGGACCCTGAACGTTACCCACAACCTTGAGGTGTTTTCACTACAGAGCCTGTGTATTAACGTTTCATTGTTCAGGCCTTGAGCGAGCCTGAAATAGCCTGAATTGGTTTCTGTGTGAAGTCCCTGAACCCTTCACACCGATGGACTGTTTTTGAATGGACCGGCTCCATCCTGCAGCTGACGGTGCAGTGAGCGCCCGGCGGTGCTGTGTGGGAGTGGGCGACGCACAGACAGCAGCCTGAGCGTCAGCGGGCGGATGAGTCACGCACGTGGATCTGAGGACGATGGTGAGTAGGATGGTCGTGAAGGCGGGATCAAATGCTGCTGAATGGATGCTTCAAGTAGGTGTGTGTGTGTGTGTGTGTGTGTGCACTGCCCACCCAGCTACTTGCCTACCTGACTACACCTCCACCGTGTACTGGATACACACACACACACATTCCTGTTAAATCACAGGAGACGGTCCAACTCAAAGCTCAGGTCTTATAACATATCTATGTAATATATCTATGTAAAAGTCTCAAGTCCTGAAGAACAAGTCACATGACACGTGTTCATTGATTGATTACATGTCTCAGATTCCTGAGCATTCACTTGACACCAAAAGGTTTCTCTTCTTTTCTCAAAGGTCTAGTGTGTAGGATCTGACCCCGTCTAGAGATGAGGTTTCAGATTGCAACCAACTGAAACTTCTCCTGGTGCATCGAGGAGAACCACGATGTCCGACGAGGAACCATGAACGACCCCGTCTAGAGCCGGTGAAGAGGAACAGCTCATTCTGAGGTAACGAAAACACAAGGATTCTTAGTTTCAGGTGATTATACACTAAAGAAAACATTTCTTCCGATAGATACCCCGAAATGCTACACACTGTTCCTTTTGAGCTCATGTGGGGTCAAGGGGTTAAGATTTGAGGCACTGACCTTCAAACACAACGTCCCCAGTCCCAGTCCAACGCCGTCATTCCCCACTTGAATATATATATATATATATATATATATATATATATATATATATATATATATATAACGTCTGTAGCTGTTGTTTTTATATATTTTGCTGTTTTTTTCTGGGTCCAAATTTGAGACTCACATCGTTGTGTTTTCTGGTCTCGTCTCAAGTCCTCGTTGTGGTCTCAAGCCTGACTCGAGTCTCAGGCCACTGCTCTGCTTATGACTTGACCCAACTGTGATTAACAATCATTAACTTCATTCATTTGTGTATAATTAGACTTCAAGATGGATTGGCAGTTCGCAAACATAATGAAAACCTACATTCAATTATAGAACCTAATTGCAGGGATTGAATGCCACAGAGGAGAGAATCAATAGCCTCTCTGACGGAGGAACCATGCTGTTTGCTCCAGTAAAGCTCAAACATGCCGATTGATTTTCATTAGCTGTCTGCGGTTTGGTCTCTTCGGGTTGGCTTTAATTAGATGTGACACTCAAAACAAAACTGGTCTAGCTGAGGTTCCACTTGATTATCCTCCCGGCGACCAGTCGCCCTGAAATATCACAATAAAACTGTGTCGCAGAAGAGAAAAAGTCGCGTCTGGTCTTCTGCATTTTCATAACATTCTCACTCGCAGGCCTTCAGATCGTGATGCGCTGTGTGTGGGATTCCCCAGCCCACCACACAAGGCTTTGAAATCCAAGAAAATGTGGCTCCATCCCACTCATACCGACCAGAGGCCCCTCAGCCAAAAGGAGTGGAGCCACAAATCCAGAGCAGATACACAGGAACAACAGCTCAACTCTCACCTCCAGCTGCACAGCCTCAACCCCCATAAACACGCCTTCATGTGTACCTCAGATACTATATGATTTAATAATAAATACTATAAAGCCAACCACAGACACTGCAGGTGAGTATAAGGATATCGTGATCATATTACAGAGATTTGATGTTCGTGTAGATGTAATTATTCCGAACCAATAAGTAGAGCCTGTTCTCGTTGGAGACGCTCGCTCAGGTCAGAGGCGGCGCGTGGGCAGCGCGTGACACAGCGGAGGAGGCGAGGCGTTTTAAATGCTATGCTGCGTTCACGGACTCACCGTTAAATCCCGCGTCACACCTGTTTTTGCTCAGGGTCAGTTGGGGTTAATTGATGCCAGAGAAGCAGAAAGAAGGGCAGCTGAGGATAATACATCATTTATGTTGTGATTAAATTATTAGGAAAAAGAGATATGCCAATTAACAGCGTTGTGGAGAAAGTCCCATCCACCTGACAACAAACCTTTGGCAATGTTTGCAAATTTCTCTCCCTGCAAAAAATTTGAGAAGATATTCCTGTTATGAAAAAAAATAGACGTAATACCACAAGCACAACTTGAATAAAAATGAAAAAACAAACTACTGCACATTGTCTCGCTTAGTGCTCGTATATTTATTAATTAATGTCGCACCGCAGCGTCTTTACTAAATAAAAAAAACAAACAAACCTTGATGATTATGCCCAACTTAAATGTACATTATTCATCTACAGACAGTACTGTCTCCAGTCATGTGCCACGGAGGGGGAGGAGTCAGTGACGTCAGCTGCTGAGGTGAGCGGAGGCCGGCTCAAGGGGTAACTGCCCTCAGGCTCCAGTCAAAGTGTCTCTTTGAATAAAACAGTTGGTTGGAAATACAACTACTGAAGCACAACGTATCTCTCAGACATTCTGCGTCACTCGCCACTTTCAAAACTGCCCTTAAAACTAATTTATTTGAATCTGCTTTTGACCTGTGATGCTAGTTAAGTATGTTTTTGCTTTGTTTCTTACTGTTATGTCATCTCTTTTGTTTACATTGTTATATCTTATATTCCTTCTGTTTTTACCATGTAAAGTGCCTTTGAGTACTTTTTTAAAGCGCTATACAAATAAAATGTATTATTATTATTATTATATCAACAAGATAGGGATATTTAAATGACACCCTGCTTTATTTCCTGACCTCAAGGCCCTTATCACACAACACACGTGTATCCAGTATGTTAGCATTAAGAATGAGCTGGTCAATAGGGAGCTGATCTGTTCCCCTGGTGGCAGATTCGGTCATGTGACATGTCCATAGCAGATCATTGAACACCTCTGATGATCCCAATTACTCCTTTCGGAGCAAACCTCTGGTGGGAAAAAAATAATATTTTGCTTTTTTATTTTATTTTTTCTTTTTACATTCAAAGACACAGATATCTCAACATTTCACCCCACAATGTAATATTTAACTTAAAAAAAAACAAAAAAAACATGTAAAATGTGTCCTATCTCATTTCCCACCGCCCTTGAAGGCAGCACCGCCCCTCTCCAATGAGTCCGCCTCTGCGCTCCGACCGAGGCGCGGAGCGACGGGCTGCGTGGGGAGCCGGTGTGGGCGCAGCAGGACTCTCCTATAAAAGCAGGGATCCCGCGGACAGCCGAGCTTGTCTCTCCGTCACCGGCACACAAGAGCCGCGAGTCCCCGGGAACAGCTGCGTCGTTTCGGGAAACCTCAACCCAAAAGGAAACCCTAGTCTATGGTTCTGACCGACGCTCCAACAAGGATGTCCCGGACCGACGAGGTGCACCGTATCACGGAGAATGTCTACAAGGTAAGACGGACTGTTGGCTTGTTTCCCTGCGCGCGCTCCACGCGCTCCACGCGCCCTCCTGCCGCGGAGGGACACCTGCTGCACCGGCGGACGGCTGGTTAGAGGACAGACACGGGACAACTTTGACACAGTTCAGGGCTGCCTGTTGTCACGTGATTTAATGATGAAGACAAACGCGTTGCATGTTTTTTGTTATTCCCGCTATAAGATGCTTCGATCATTGTGAGACTGCTTGTGATCCAGCTCAGGGACTGATGCTGGTCTACAGAGGGAGGGCGTTCCTTTAAAGGTTAGCGGATCAGTGATGTTAAAGTGTCACAAAGTAGAGCCAAAAGAAACGTGTCTCTTATGTTTCTCAGTTTGACCATCAACAAAGTCAGATCGCAGCAATAAGAAATGAACAAACGTAATCGAATAATTGTCAGTGTGGACTAACTGATTGATGTCAGCACGACTGAAACCAGCACCCCGCCTGGCCTCTGTCTCTGGGTACAAAGCGGTTTGCTTTTTTCTTTTGCATAATGGTGCAAGTGAGTCATGTAGATAAAAGTTTGCCCCCGGGGGCAGTTAAGTTCAAGTTGCTCCACACATTGCTGAGGAGAAGCTGTCACCAACTAGAGGTTTACCTGTGAGAGGGCGCAGGTCATCCATTTCTAGAGACCGGGGATCCTAAAAGGGGGCCACATTGGACCCAGCAGTCTTCATTTGGGGGTCTTGTTGATTTGTTGACGCCTTAAGCAGGAAATCCGTGTGGAGGTGGAGGTGGAGGTGGAGGGTAACTTTGCTGTTGACCCCGTGCTTCTGCAACAACCTCAAGTTCCCAGAACCCCAAATCTGAGCTTCCAGGTTCAATAAGCGTACAGATGATCCTCTTTGACTGGAGAGAGAACACAGACCTGCACTCGAGAGGCTTGAGAGGCAAAAGGTGACAAACGCTCTGCTCCTCCATTGTTATTTCACACGACATCGCTCCTCTTCACAGAGGAAGATCCGGGGGGGGAGGGGGAGGAGGAGGAGGAGGAGGAGGAGGTGTTACTCTTCAGTTTCACTGCTCTCAGGGCACCTCTCTCCAGGTGAGGTGGATTTCAGCAGCGGCAGAACCACAAGGGTTTTCCTTTGTGAGGAAACTTGTCACCGTTCCACAAGAACACTGTGAGGAAACCCAGACAGCCCAAAGGAGGAGAGGAGGAGGAGGAGAGGAGGAGCAGGAGGCGGAGGCGGCGAGCAGGAGGCCGGAGGAGGAGAGGAGGAGGCCAGAGGAGGAGGAGGCCGGAGGAGGAGAGGAGGAGAGGAGGAGAGGAGGAGCAGGAGGAGCAGGAGGAGCAGGAGGAGCAGGAGGCGGAGGCGGCGAGCAGGAGGCCGGAGGGGGAGAGGAGGAGGCCGGGTCAGCGGGAGTTCATGTTCAGTGTGGCCGAGACAGGGTGGTGTATTGGGCTACCAAGGGAATGATGGGAGTCATTTCAGATTGTGGCCGACTTAAAGAGCCATGAAAGCACTGATGAGGCACCTGATGTTGTGACCTGTGGGAGGTTTCCAGAGAGGAGGAGGAGGAGGAGGAGGAGGAGGAGGAGGATAATAATAATAATGGACAGGTTCATGTGAATAGGTGCTGCTACTGCAGCCTATAAGGAGGCAGCTTCTGTATTGAATTAGTGATGAAGTGATGAGATGATTGGCAAAAGATGAATTGTAAAGGTATTTGAATTATAGATTGAGTCATTTATCAAGAAAAAACGTAAGAACAGTCTGTTTCCAGCTCCTCCAATGAGAGGATGCTCTCCTCTGTTGCATATCATTATCAACGTGTGTCTCTGGGTCGTTCAGGCTAAACTAACCATCAGGAGAAGCTCTGGAGATAAGTGATGGGCATCTTTATAACTAAAAGACTAATCAATAAGAAAGCGTGACCATTAGCTGCTCTGCCTCAGAAAGGGAACGTGGGGGGGTGGGGAGTGGGTGGGGTGGGTGGGGAGTTGGGGGGGGAGTATGAAAATGCCATCATGCAGAAATGCAGCAGTGGGGTTTCTTCCTGTCATCAGCAGGCTGCATCATTACGGAGTCAGCAGGAGCGAGCAGCAGCAGAGCGCCGCTGCCAGCTCCACCCGCTGCTGGGCGCTGATCACAGGGGGCTGATGCTCGCTGGTGTGGCAGTCGGTGCTGCAGTGGTCCACCCCCCCCCCCCCCCCCCCCCCCCCCCCCCCCCCCCCCCCCCCCCCCCCCCCCCCCCCCCCCCCCCCCCCCCCCCCACACACACACACACACTCCCACCTCCCCTGAGCTTTGTGCGCGGCTATGTTCAGAGAAACTAACTGGTCTTTATTAATTCATTAAAAGCGTGGGAGATGAAGATGCCCAGAGGTGCCAGCTGCCATTAGATAATACTCAAGTCTGTTCCAGCACCGAGCAGAGAAGGTGGAGAAGGTGGAGAAGGTGGAGAAGGTGGAGACAGCAAATGTCAGATTTATTTTTTAAATCATGCAGCATCGAGACGGGGATCAGGAGCATCAATTACAGAACATGATATCACACCAACCGTACTCCGAGTGCATACCTCCACCCACCGTACTCCGAGTGCATACCTCCACCCACCGTACTCCGAGTGTATACCTCCACCCACCGTACTCCGAGTCCATACCTCCACCCACCGTACTCCGAGTCCATACCTCCACCCACCGTACTCCGAGTGTATACCTCCACCCACCGTACTCCGAGTCCATACCTCCACCCACCGTACTCCGAGTCCATACCTCCACCAACCGTACTCCGAGTCCATACCTCCACCAACCGTACTCCGAGTGCATACCTCCACCAACCGTACTCCGAGTTCATACCTCCACCAACCGTACTCCGAGTGCATACCTCCACCAACTGTACTCCGAGTGTATACCTCCACCAACCGTACTCCGAGTCCATACCTCCACCAACCGTACTCCGAGTCCATACCTCCACCAACCGTACTCCGAGTCCATACCTCCACCCACCGTACTCGGTTTGCAAATGTTTAATCTGCATCAAAATACACGTATGGTGCTGATTGGCTGATGTTGGACTCACTAGTTACCCAAATCCTGTTTTTTTCCACGATGACTTGCGCAAAATTGCATGCGAGTCATTATCATGTGCTGCGATTGGAGAGCGTTGGGGTTTGAGTGTTCGTCACCAGGTTTGATGTTTGAACAGGCTTCCTGTGCAGGGCAGCTGCAGGGGGTTAACAACAGAAGAGTGAGCTTTAATTATTCCCAGGTGGTTCCATACAAACTGAGAAGGATGACCTTTCCCTTGATCAACAACGACTTTGTTTTCCAGCCGCGCCGCATGCTGTTTGTTTTGTTTGTTAGACTATTAGCTGGCAGAATACAATAACTCAAAATCAACAATAAAGGTCGTAACCTCGCCGCTCTGCTGCTGAAACGAGAGATGCTGAATGTAATTTGTGGATGACTCACACTGGCTTGTGTGTGTGTGTGTGTGTGTGTGTGTGTGTTTGGGGGGCAGTGTCTCACGACAGCATGTGTGTATTGTGTTTGTCAGATACTGTACCTTTAGTATCTGGCTCTGTAACGTTGCGTCACATCAAAAAAATGCAAATACCGAAGGGAGTTCATCGTTGGGTGTCGGGTGAAACGTCTCTCTGGATTTGGTTTGAGGTTTTCAGATTTGCTGTGGTGTGGTGGTGTGAGTAAACCGTTTCCTCAGGTTGTTGTGGCTGCTGAACAAGCACCATCTGTATGTTTATTCAGGAGCGTATTCAGCCGAGCGCTGTAATCCCAACAGGGCTGCAGGCGCCGAGTGTCGGGGCGAGGCCGGCTCCAGACTGTTTGATGTGTTGGATGGTAGGAGTGGATTATCAGAACGCCATCAGCTGGTCAATTGATAGATTTCTCATGCTTTCGTGTGTGTGCGCGCCCATCTCGCCCTGCATGGTTTTGCATGTCTGTAGTTAATTCAGTTAAATACAAAGTTGCATCAAATTAGCGCAAATCCTGTCAATCAAACATCGGCGTGAATCAGTCCTGCTTATTGATTATCTGATTTATCAACGACCGTTTTGATTATCAGTTAATTGAAAAGTTAGGGTTAGGGTTAGTAACTCTAGTGTTCTTTTCAGTAGTGGATTGGACAAACAAGACATTTGAAGATATTGGCTTCTGGAAAGTTGACTCTTTGTGATACGGCGAAAGTAAAAAATCATGATATTTTTTATCAAATACCTTTATTGATATTGCGATGCAATTGTAGGGTTGACCATTGGTGCTTTCACAAATGTTTCCACAATGAGATTATTGATAAACAATCATCAGTAATGTGAATTATAATGACTAAGTGGTTGAAGGAAAACAATAACAGTCTGGTCAGTTCAGAAATTGACATAATTTTACTGTAATGCAGCCTTTAAAACCAAGATAAGACACTTATGAGAGATTTCGATATCTAAGACCATACGTCATGTGTCTCATATCACGATATCAATATAATAACACATTGTTCAGCCCTATTTTCCGTCGTTATAAACATCTTGGTGGTCCCTACTGGACATTGAGCGGATGAATATCACGTTCCCTTATTGTCGTTATGTGTTATGAAGCAGCATCATGTATTAGTATGAGTTCTGCTGTCACCGGGGAGCATCCTCGAGTGATGGAGCCACAAATCCCTCCGTAAATATTGTCATATTTCTAAGTCCAAGCTCCAGAAGACACGAGGCTATGGCGCTGCTCATGTGAAGCCCAAACCATTTGTTCTCAAGGGAGAGGTTCTTCTTCTCCGTGAGGAGGTTGTGAGTAATGGTAGCGAACACTTTATCCCCACACTACAATCTGCTCCGTTTCCCCTGGAGAGCCTTTCTTCACAACAACATGCCTCATGTGTTCTCAAACATACTGTGAAGAAACGTGTGTAGTTATATCCCAGTTTTTATAGTTTGTATCATAACCACAGCCAGTTCTTCATCAATATTCAGTTGTGTTGTGATCTAGTATATTGCTGTCTTAGTCATTGCCTGTTGGTTGTGTGTTCTCAGACAGATGTTGCTGCAGGTAAGAGGCAGGGGGGATACCGTGGAGCGGTGGGTGGACGGGGGAGGGAGCTCTGATGTCTCCCCCCTCCTCCCGGTCACTCGACACCGTGCCTTGGTGTGCTGTGCAGCCTCAGCACCGGCCAGGGCAGACGGAGCTGCTCCGCTGCGTTGTCCTCTGCTCCTGCCGGAGGTCATGCGAGGTGAAGCCTCGCTCCAGCCTCGGCTCATGTGGATGAGCACGTGGGATCCTCAGGCAGGGTTTCTCCAGCGTGACTGTTCTCTCAACTGGTTCCTCCTCTCTGATTAGTCACACATGCTTCCACCTCTGTTGTCTCTGTGTGCAGCGACATCACTGGCTTTGTGCTTCTGTCCCCGCAGAATAATCTGCCTCCTCACGCTTTGTTCTAGCTCCGCGCCTCGCTACTAATCTTTGGGCTGCATCAGTGTTGGCGAGCGTCATCGTGACGCTGTCTGACAGTGGAGGGAGGGAGGGGGGGAGGGGGGAGGGGGGAGAGGGGAGTTATGTAAGAGGGAGGCAGGTACAGTGTGCAGGTCGTGCACTTGTGTTATTGATCATCGTGAGGATCCTCACAGCTTTACTTTACCGGTTGAGTCTCTCGGCTCTCATGAAACTAATAAAGGAGCTCCGATAATCCAGATGTTTGTCACGTCTACATGAAGCGGCAGACGGGCCGATCCAGTCACAATCAAATATTAATTTTCATATTAGCATATCTTTTTTCTTCTCTTTTTTACTAATTGAATATGTATTAGAATAATAATAATGATGATTAACGACCGCAGTGGACTGAAACTTTGCTCTAACTTGATGATAATTGTGTGCTCGTCAGTTTAAGGCCAACCTTGTTTACTTCTACTTCCGTTTCCCAGCATGCCTTTCAGCAACCCCAGGAGAACGGGCTTGGCCATACATCCATATCTGTAACTGTGTAGTCAACTGATTCATAAATACTGCAGCATGTGCTGTGGCTGAATAACACTTTATTAGCTAGAAACGCTTCAATATGATATTGTTGAGAACTTTTAATTTTTAGTTAATTTTTACAGCCATACAGATTTTAGGAATCCAAAAATACATAATGTTTATAACAGAATTGAGAGTTGGCATTCACTGTGTAGTTTTGTTTTGACATTCCTCTTTACATATGAATATAATATTAGTTTTTAAGCACAAGCTGGACATCCAGAAGGCCTCAGCTCGGAGCAGGAGAGCAGTGGTGCTTTTTATTATTTAGAACTTTACCAACTGCTCTGTTACGTGTGTGTGTGTGTGTGTGTGTGTGTGTGTGTGTGTGTGTGTGTGTGTGTGTGTGTGTGTGTGTGTGTGTGTGTGTGTGTGTGTGTGTGTGTGTGTGTGTGTGTGTGTGTGTGTGTGTGTGTGTGTGTGTGTGTGTGGCGCCTTCAGGTCAGGGAGCAGGAGGTGGGCAGGAGGCTGAGGGGAAAGTTACTGGGACAGATCTCAGAAGAGAGACAGAGGATGAGGCAGAGTGAGACGACAGGAGTGACTCTAATTAGACTAAAATTAAAGCGGGAAAGTGACTGAGAGAAAGTGTGTGTGTGTGTGTGTGTGTGTGTCATGTAATCTGTAACATGAGGTTGGAAGCAGAAGAGGAGGGGGGCTCCCTCAGTGGGATTTTAAAGCTGAAATGCACCATTATCTCTACTCGGCTGCTTCCTTTTCAAATTTCACGGTGAACGCTCCGCAGCCTGACGCGGAGACGCCTCCGCGTCTCACACGGGAACATGTCATATTGTATTTTAGAGATCTCTTCGTGGCCGTATGAACACATGCTCTCGTGAACATGCTGTGGTCACGTGAGCTCGTTCGCCTCGTGTGTCGTGTGTAGGTTGATGATGATGATGATGATGATGATGATGATGATGATGATCAACTTGGCTCACATGGTGACGGTGGAGACTCCCTCCCTCCCTCCCGTCACCTCCTCGCTCTCCTCACCACAGCGTCAGCTTTCCTGTGGAATGAGCCGAACGTGAGGTGAATAAAGATGGGCAGCCCTGTCAGGGAGGGGGGGGGGAGGAGAGGAGGGGGGGATTCCAGCACTTCCATATATGGTGGCGGAAGTGCCCCCTCCCTCCCGTCTCCTCCTAAAACTGCATCCGAGGAGTAGTGGGCGCCGACTCTGCCTCGGCCCGCAGATAAGGGCTCATCTGAAAGGGAAATTGGCTGAACACACACACACACACACACACACACACACACACACACACACACACACACACACACACACACACACACACACACACACACACACACTCTCTCTCTCTCAGATAGGCAGTGCGTTTTCCTCTCCTGAGGCGTTGAAGCAGTGCAGCTTTAGTGTGCTGATTGTCACACTGGCTGAGCAGAACAAACAATGTCCATTTCCCGGGAAACAGAATAATGAGGGACAGCAGCAAAACACTAATGGACATAATACATCGGCTTATCAACCCCACACACAGTATATAATGCAGGGGGATCTATAATGGCTTTCTTTTCACATGAGCAACAATGGTGTCCGCTGCTTCTTATCTGACTACACAAAGCTCGTATGTGTTGGGGTGCCGATGGCCCAGGTGTACCCATTAAAATGGCCACAGAGTATGAGAGATTAGAAAGCCTCTGCACGGCAGCATGAGTCAGTCGGGTGTAGATGAATAATAAGAATGAAATGGGTTTGCTGCACCTCTGAATACATACTTTAGTTTTTGGTGGTTTGGGCTGTGGGCGCCATGTTCCAATGGAGAGGAAGACTTTATTGAGCCTCCAACAGTTTAGGTGAGGCCCTCTGCTGTTTCTGCACACAAAGCCAGGTCCAGATAAAGAAACGGTCTTCCCTGTTTGGTGTGGGAGAAGCTGAGTAGACATGTGGGGGTGCATGCAGCGGCTTTCACCAGTAGGAGGTCGTCCAGCGGGTTCCTAGTGTGCTTCATCCTTCATGAAGTCACGATGAGTCGTATCAGTTCAGGTCACACTTAAACACGCCGAGTTCATCATCACACACAGTCAGACTCCATGCAGAGGCTGCCATGGGATTACCGTACGGATGCAATTACAGACAAGAAATGTTGCGCTCATATATAAATCTGACATTTTGTTTTGTGTTTATGACATTCACAATATTAACATGCTACCTTTTTTAAAAAAAAAAAAAAAAAAAAAAAAAAGTCAGTCTTCTATGTCTCATTTTAACATTGAAAACATGACCTCATTGTTGCAATAAGTTGTGTGTGTGTGTGTGTGTGTGTGTGTGTGTGTTGTGGATGAGCAGGTGAGCTGCAGCAGACATGTGTAACCTCAACATGAGTAAACTTTGACATAAATTCCTAAAGTGTGTGTTTGCCTACTGGTTCATCTCCATTGCAACATGTGCAGCTCAGAAAGGTTTTTCTCCTCATTTTGCTGAAGCCATAATCTTTTAAAGGAGGCTGTTGTGCTTCTTGTTACATGATACGTTCATGAACTCTGGAAGGACCGGCTGATTCACTGGAGGCCGAGCCGTCCGATCTAATCCATCTGTGCTGTTTGGAATATACAAGCAGCTCTGTGTTCATCAGCTTCTCAGAACGCAGGTCAACTGAATGAAACTAATAAAGAAACGGCTTCACTGAACCTTTGAGTAAGATGACAAAAGCACGAATGCAGACGATCATGTAATTATATGGATTATTAAGATGTTATTTGCACATCTAAGACCCTTTTCAGCTCTGTTGTAGATACAAATGATTTAAATGTTGGGCTCACGCTGAAGAGTAAGGTGTGTGTGTGTGTGTGTGTGTGTGTGTGTGTGTGTGTGTGTGTGTGTGTGTGTGTGTGTGTGTGTGTGTGTGTGTGTGTGTGTGTGTGTGTTCGGGACGTCACCTGTGATGTTTGACTGAACACGGGAAAGCTCTTCTGGGCCGTACGTAAGCGTGTGAGTCACACACACACACACACACACACACACACACACACACACACACACACACACAGTAAAACTTGATGACAGGGGGTCACCTTGACTTTTGAGTGGTAGCCAAACACATTCCAGTGCAGCATGAGCCCTCGCCGTTTCCAGGGCGACCATCTCGAGTAAATGGCCTTTCCTGTGTGTGTGTGTGTGTGTGTGTGTATATAATCTTAGTGACCTTCATATCCCGACCAGTTCACACAGGTTTAAACAGCAGGGGAACAAACAGTGGACTTTCCTTACCAACACTGAAACTGTTGACTGGTGATTACAGTCATGTGTTTTTATTTTTAGGTTCACAAGCATCCACTTTTTCCAGTTTCCTTTGAAAGATTCTCGAGAGACTTTGCGTGATGTCATCTCCAGCGTTGAATCCTCTGTGTTGAGAGGTGGAGGTGACCGTAGTGAGGTGACGGTGAGATGGAGCTACACCCTTTAGTTTGTAGGCTTTCCCTGTGTCGAGTCAAAACGGGGTTGCAGTGTTATTTCTCAGAGGAAATGTGTGGAGAAACCCCGTATCACTGAAATACATCATTTGCCATCGGATAGTTATCATTTTACGGTGGCCATACCAGCTTAAGAAATCCATACCAAACACACAATCATCACAGAAACCAGCAGATGCTTGCTGTGTTGGAGATATATATATATATATATATATATATATATATATATATATATATATATATATATATATATATATATATATATATATATATATATATATATATATATATATATATAACTATATATATGATGCTATATATATGAATATATGTATATATATATATATATATATATATATATATATATATATATATGTATATATATATATATATGTATATATGGGCTTTCTGGTATTCAAACTGCCTTTGCACATAACGTTTTCTTACAAATGTGTTACATCCTGTGACTATTCACTCAAAGGCATAAAAGAGACCAGAAGTATGAAAATAACAGACCACGTGGAGACAAAGAACCCCACAATGCATTCCTTCCCCTTTTAACCAAACGTATCCCCCATTGGTAACCGACAACTGAAGCCTTTTGACTTGCAAATCCCAAACGCTGCTTCCTGGAACCTGATATTAAACAAACTTTATACACTGATTTTAGAGCCATGGTTGAACTGTTGATACCACAGAGGTCATTGTATAAATACTGATACTAGAAATATGAATCCACTATTCCATTCGGTTATGTTAAAGTTCTTGGTCTCCACCGGTCCCGGTCCCGGTCCCTCCCCCTCCCTCCTCACTGGGGTTGCCACGCCCCTTTTCGCTGGTTAATCTGTTTGGCAGCGAGCGGCGCAGCAGGTTCTAATGGTGCCACATGGCTGGCTCGGATTTACAGTAATTTACGCCCCAACATGATATGAACCTGCTGCTGTTTATGTAGGCTCTGACTCACACTCGTCTCCCACCGCCAACACGCACACGCACACGCACACGCACACGCACACAGATTGCCTTCCCCACACCATCGTGACAGAGCCAGGTCCCAATGTTCCTAATGCTGCTAGTTTTCTTACCTTTGTTCTCGAGTGTTTAGCTGTGAGTGCTTCCATGTGAGGGGAGTCACTACTGGATAGGAGCTTGTGCTTTATTTTAACGTCTTCATCGATAGAAGTTTCTGAACTACATACTATATTTTTGGATGCCTGGGGTTATGATTTAATTTGCAGATTCCGATTTAATTTTCAACACAATTTCTGTATTTCTTTTCCTCTCCCTAAGCTTTGGACCCTTTCCCACTGGACAAAAACCCCACTAGCACCCACTAGCACCCACTAGCATCTGGCTTCTGTCTTCAGTTGGAACGTAATCACAGGTTCATCGGCTCCAGCTCCGATCGGCTGTGATGGAAACATGACACCCACATCAGAAAATACTGGAGTTGTCAAGCGTTCACAAGCTGCTTTCAAGAAAAGCAGCCCCACCTCCAGAGAACAACAATCTCTGGTCCTTCAGAAACTGATGCTGCATGGCAGCCAGTGCTGCCTGCCAGCACCACACACACACACACACACACACACACACACACACACACACACACACACACACACACACACTTTGTCACACTCGGACGCTTCCAGGGTGAACATATGCCTCCGACCAGCCGTAACATCCTTTCGGTGAGACGAAGAGGAGCTTGTTCTCTTCCTTGGGAGGATAAATATTTCAGATTGTGTGTGTGTGTGTGTGTGTGTGTGTGTGTGTGTGTGTGTGTGTGTGTGTGTGTGTGTGTGTGTCCAGTCTTCCACATTACCTGGAAGGCTGCAGTAGGACTCGGTTGTTTGTTTCTATTTTTATTTTAAAGTTTAAACATTTTCATTATCTGTTATTCTGCAGATTATTCTTTTGATTAATTGTTAAATGCCATAAACTATACTGGATATCTCTTTTTATAGTTTTTTTTGCTTCTTCCATCACCAGAGCAGTAGTCATTCTGCATTATTAAACACTATAAAATGTACTTTTTCAAATTGCTTGTTTTGTCCAAAACCATATAATATCAAACCCTCACCTTTCAGAAGCTGGTTACAGAGAACAGCGGTCATCTTGATAAATTACTTATCGATTAATTACATTTTTATGAATTAATCTCATCCATTAACTGACTGTTTGTTTGCACAGTTTGTTTAGTTATATAAATATGAAAATATTAAGCTGGTGATTTGAGTTTTTCTTTTCTTCAAGATGCCAAATGTGATTCATGTCACCTTAAAGTCGTGCTCAACACTTCATCATAACAAATATTATGGCACGTAACATTTTTTATCTTGTCTGCGATTCATTTGACTTTGCTCTTCAGTCAGCGACTTCTTTGTATAATATTTCTAATATTTCTCTCTTCCGCGTGGGATCGAGCTGATTTCAAAGTGTTCAGTGATTAGCTTCGCTGTGGCATTTAGTCCAGGGCGTTAAGAATGCTGCCTCAGTGACACTGAAGCTGCATAATGGATTGATAAAAACACTTCATCATCATCATCATCATCTGTGGGTAGAGTCACACTGAGATCAGGAAACAGAAATCCTGCAGCATCTCCATCATGGTTTTGGATCTAGAAGACAGTTTGAGCAGAGCTGAAGATAAGTTTGTTGTGCTGGTATTCCAGATAGCATTCCCCCCCCACCCCCCACCCCCACCCCCAACGCTGCAACGTGATAACACAATCCTTGTATTGTTATCGAGTTTTGGTTTTAATTGGCGAAGTGATTAGCCGGTCAATTAAAACACATGACCGGAGCACAGGGGCAAAGTGAGACAAAGCCGTGTTTGAGGGTAAATCCCTCTCGTTTCCCAAACACTGGATCAAATGTGGTCTTTCATTCAGTGGAATGCTAATCAGCCTCCGCCCCTGATGCTGAAGGAACAAGCTCAGCTGGCTGAGTGGATTAAACTGGGATCGACCAACGGAATCATCCCCTAAACTGCATGAGCAGGTCGTGGGAGGGGGTTTGGGGGGGGGGGGGCTCATGAGTTAGTTCCTTATTACCATGTTCAGGGCAGCAAGGATGGTGATTGACAGATGCAGCCTCTGAGTGCTGATCAGAAGTATAGTGTATGTGAGAGGCGGAGTTGTACATTTCTAGTCCCGCCTGAACTCGGTAAAAGGTCAAGAGCTTTAAATTGGAACCAAACTGGTAATCAGTGTAATGAGCTGTTTCTGCTGCGCAACTGATTAATACCCAGGAGGCTGTGCACCGATGCGCTCTGTACGGGCGCTTCTCGTGCGCGCCAGGTAAATGAAGCACTGAGAATAGCAGATCATTTCCTCTTGATGTGGAACCTTAGAACCGTCCCTCAAACGGGCCCTTGCGTCCTGTTGTCAGAACAGGTGTGCAGCCCCGCCTCCTGGTTCTGATGTCCAGTCAAACCTCGTCACTTCTTATGGTGGCGCGTCTCTGCTGCAAGAGATTCCACACAAATTAGACTTCATGCACTAAATGTGCAGCTTGGCCTTGCGAAGCTCTTTTGGATGTAGTTGCTGCTTGCCTCTGCAAAAGTTTATTTATTTTTTATTTTAATGTTTAAAAAAATAAACAAACAAGATATTTTGGGAGCTAATGGTTTCCCCTTGATTCCAGTATTCATGCTAAGCTAGGATAATGTCCTGCTGGCTCCAGCTTAATATTTAGCAGGCAGACATGAGAAGGTTATTGATATTCTTCTCTTGTTAACTCTGCTAGATAGCGAATAGGTTTGTTTCCATAAAATAACTCTACTTGCAGAGCACATTTTATGCAAAAATGCACCTGAAGCGCTGAAGAAAATACGATCAGATGAAACGGTAACGAGCAATATCACAATGAACTATTCCAGTCCAAGTAGTTAATACTTAGGGCTCCTAATAAAGATAATAAAAATAAAGAACCTGATCTTTCCCTCCACTAAGTCCTGCTGATTTTATTGGGTGTCGCAGTGTTTTCCATAGCCGTGGTCAGCACATCAGTCACAATGGTTGGAGGAGTTTAGCTTATTTTATTGAATTAAAAAGAGGTTCTTGTTGAACTTCTTCCGACTTGCAAACCGGAAGTGTGTGTATTCGCTCTCTGAAACACTGGAGGTATTTTAACCAGCGCCACACCGCTCGAGCAGAGGAATGCGAGGCGTGAGGCCAAACCTGTCCGACAGTGAGATTACATAACGCATCTCCTCACCACTCGGTCACAAGCATGAACACACTCTCAAACGCAGAGGGGCTCCTCTGTGCATCTGTTGAGTTAGACATGAGAACTGGGCCGCTCTCCATCTTCTATATTTATTCTTTTGTTGAGCGTCCCTTTCTTCCTGCCAGGCGGTGGTGCAGCCATGATTACCGCTGCTGGAGCGCTTCCACTCACTGGGTTTGTTCAGCAGCCGAGGCCTTACGTAACAGAAAACACACCCGGGGATAGCAAAGAGGGGCGAGAGGGAATCTGGGTATAAATAGGTCTGTTTGTCCCCAGAAATGCACAAAGAGACGCCGCTAACCTCTTTTTCTCTTTTCCGTGTGACTGTGACATCAGATGTTGTAGCAATGTTAGAAGAATCTTCTCCAAGAATCCATCGCAGGAGTGCCTTTGATCAGAAGCACAACCAGTATCTTCACATCCAAATCCTTTCCCACTTATGATGTATTCATATCGGTCCCACTCCTCTCCACGTCCACCTGATTGACGCACCTTGAAGCTGTTCTCTCTCCTCATTCACCGGGCAGTCGGCCTAATTTCCTCGCACCCCTGCGTCGTCCTGCCCTACTTCCTTTTTTGAAGTCATGGAGAAGTTTGTGCACCAAGGTGACTGTCGTGCGTCAGCCGGCGGGCATTAGCAGGCGTCCCTCGTAGCCACAGAAAAGATGTACCCTTGCCCCCCCCCCCCCTCCTCCTCCCGCCTTATGCTCATTCTTCTGTGCTCTGTCAACTTTGCTCTTCTACTCCCGTGCTGTAAAGTACCCCGTTTCGACTTCAAAATCTTTAACTTTAAAAAAAGAACTGGTACTGAATGTGTGACCAGGTCTTCATTATTCAAAGGCTGCAATGAGCCTCCTCCGCCTTAACCTTCCCTCTGCTTCCATCCTTTGCTGCCATTTCAAAGTG
The DNA here is from genome assembly GCA_016806645.1 of Ophiodon elongatus. Taxonomy (NCBI): domain Eukaryota; kingdom Metazoa; phylum Chordata; class Actinopteri; order Perciformes; family Hexagrammidae; genus Ophiodon; species Ophiodon elongatus. Next base: position 449,174 of record JACSYO010000591.1, on the reverse strand, counting down.
GTCAAAGGAAGAGAGTGACTGTGTTAAATTGCTGGGTTTTGCCGGAGATGGAACCGAAGTGAAAGGGCAGCTTGGACTGAGGGGGAGGTTGAGTCACCGCAGAGACAATAAGACTCATTATTTCTGTGTGACTTTTCCTCCAGCCGGTAACGAGGCTCAGGTCTCGGCTTGTGTGTGACCATCTCGTGATCTGTCACGAGAGCGAGGGCTTCAGATTCATATACATTGCTGTGAATATGTTGATGCGTTAGTCGGGAGTAAACCGGTTCTCTTTGAGCCTTTTCTCCCTGTGGTTCTGATCACCCAGAACTGGATCATGCAGGAACCAAAGTCCCGCCTCGTGGTAGCTGACTGTAGAACCGGCTCTGATCACCAAACTCATGGACTCGCTTTCTTTGTGCTCTTTGCTGTTCCTGGAGGTTGAGTTAGTGTTGAGTAAAAGGTCCTCAGTTCATATCCGTGGTGAAGCTACAACCTGCAGGAGGACTTGAGACCGTTCAGGATTACATGTTGACATGTTGACATGTTAATAGTCTTCTAGTGTTTCACTGAGCCAACGCCACTACACCAACATCGTTTATCTCTTTGTTATTTATGTCACTCATTAAAAGAAGATGCTGCTATCTGATGATAAATGCTGTTAAGTGCAATAACACTATTTAGATATTGCTGTTGCAGTCAGAACCAGAACCAGCCCTTCACGTGCGTTGGTGTGTTTACTCGCGAGTGCCGAAGCTTCTGTATGAGACAGTTGGTGAAGCAAATGGGCAAATAAAAAAAAAAAGGAAATCTGTAAAGTTTTGGGAGGCGAAGTATCCCAAAATCTTTGTGCTTGATGGAAAATGATGAACAACATGCACATGTTCATTATTAATCTGATGTATATCTGAAAATGATGAACAACATGCACATGTTCATTATTAATCTGATGTATATCTGCATGGTATCATATTTACTCAAAATATAGGGTGACTAAAATAGCAACCGTATTTTAAGTTTCGGCAACCAAGAGCAGAAGCCTGGTTGCCTTCCAACCACGCGCTGAGCCCTGACCTGTAGACATTAGTTTGTTGGTTAACCACTATTCACACGGCTTCTGATCGATGGCTGAGAACGAGCTGGTTAGAAATGACGTGATATGACAAATGCTAAAAAACCAATGTTGTTGCGTGTCTTGATCCTCCTCGATCTGCCATGACCTAGTGTGGTGCAGCTTCAGTCCAGACCAGGATGTCCCTCTGCTGCCAACCACCACACGGAGCGTCGTGTGTTGGTGGCGACTCTGACCTCTAGCTGTACGTAGCCGTGCAGGTTCTTTTGGTTTTATGTCACGTTTTGAGATATCTGGCTCGATGCCACCCGAGAGGAGTGAGAAAATAGGTTTTATTTATAATTTTGTTGAACTGATCCTTTTTTTAAAAAAGAAAATCAATTAGCAGGAGCAGTGTGCTAGAGTTCAGAGAGACGGAAGGGAACTGTGATGGGTCCAGGTCTGCTGCTGAGCCGAGGTGAGTCAGCAGCCAAAACCAGGTTTTATTTTAATACAGACCGCGGGGGAGGTGAGAGGGAACGACCCCCCCCAGCTACACACTTCTCCCCTACATTTCATCCATCCAGTCCTCGCCAGGAGCTTGAACTGAATCCCTGCTGCACTCCTCTTCCTCCTGGTTGGCTCAGCTGAGACGCTGTGTGTACGGCCGTGTGTGTGTGTGTGTGTGTGTGTGTGTGTGTGTGTGTGTGTGTGTTCATGCCCCAGTAAAGGGTGGCGCTCCGTCATTGTAGCTCATATCAGTGTTTGTATCATATCTTTCCCGCTACTTGACTAACCAAAGGTGCTGTTTTCCCTCCTTTTCCAGTCCATCATGGAGCAGTTCAACCCCTGCTTGCGGAACTTCATCGCCATGGGGAAGAGCTACGAGAAGGCGCTGACCAGTGAGTACAGCAACCATTTCTGGTTTCCTCTCCGTCTCCGTCCTGCTCTCATTCCTCCTCCTGTCTGTCCAGTAGTCCAGGCAGAGGGCCAACACACCCGACACTTGGCGCTGCTTTTATATCCTCTTCATTTTCCCTGAGTAGAGATGTGGTGTGATGACAACACAGATGTTCAGTAGCTTCTTGTGTTGTTGACGTCTGCATCAAGCCAGAGTCCTCTCCAGAATCCTTTTTAAACTTTGTGTCTTTGAACCACGGAAGTGAGTCTGTTGCAGAAGCGACAGCAGTAATGTGCCCCTATAGAGACGGCCATAGAATATCTTTTTCAAATGTTAAAGATTTGCTTGTCAGAGATGACGCTCTGGGGTTGATGTCCTCTGATTGTCCCGCTGTGATGATGTCCATTGTCCACACGTCCTCCTCCCTCAGAAACCGGTTCATTGATCCTAAATGTCCGCCTCTATTGTGCGCCCTTTGTCATTGCTTTTCGTGTGTGTGTGTGTGTGTGTGTGTGTGTGTGTGTGTGTGTGTGTGTGTGTGTGTGTGTGTGTGTGTGTGTGTGTGTGTGTGTGTGTGTGTGTGTGTGTGTGTGTGTGTGTGTGTGTGATGTTCGTGCAGCAGTGGCTCAAGGTTAAAGAGAAGTCTTGGGGGAGCTAAGTGGAGCATTAGCCAATGGGAAGTGGAACAGGAGGAGTTGTGAGCGTCCCGGTTCCCCCCACGGGAACGAGGAAACGAGAACGAGCCGGTAACCAGGACAAGACAGGGTAGAAAAAGAAAGGGTGGGGGGGGGGTGAGAGAGACTTATTCAGAAACATGAGGAGGAAATGACTTTTTAAAATGAAAACTGTGACATGAATAGAAGTTAACAGCCCTCATCGTTGTCCTGAAGAATGCGCTGCAGTCCGTCAGTGTTACATAGACTTTGATTAGCGATACCCACACAGCGTTGATTATAATATGTCATGCTTCAGCTCAAAGCGCTGTAAGCCTGGCCATGTTCACGTCTCCGATAGACCGGCCTCCAGGCATGCAGAGCACAGTTATTGATCCGAGAGCCTCTTTTCCTCTGTGCCTCATGTCGGTCTGCGGGGAGGAGGTTCTCTGGGATGGTGTCGTACTGTCGGTGATGGTGCAGCTGTTGCTCGGTACGGTGGGTGGAGCAGGGCTCTCCTCCGTGTGCAGGGAACACTCAACCGCCTGCAAGACCAATAAGGAGGCCTCACTCCAGTCTGATAGATAAGGCTAAAAATAGCCCTGCGACTCCCCGAGCGGGGATTACACTTCATCAATGCCAGGCGGGGGCACAGAGGAAGGGTTCAGAGTATAGAGCGGAGCTCGGCACCCAGCGAGGATCTATTGTCGCTGGAGAGATGCCAGTGCCACCTCTGTTTTTCTACAAGGAGAACCGGGGTGGCAGGCCCTCGTCTCTGGAGACCGTGAAGGCCGACATGCTGCAGGCAGGAAGCGGACTGTCTGTTTTGTTTGTTTGCATTTGGGCTTGAGTGCACTGGATGTGGGGTAGTTTGGGATGTGGTGCTTAGCTGGTATTCAGTCTTTATTAAAAATCATTATTGCAGGTTCTGGCTGGGAAATAGCGTAGGTGGAGAGCAGAGAACGTCTCACCTGGCTGCATTTGTGAAAGGAAGGAGACCATTAAGCACTGATTCGGTACTTTTAAAGGTCAGAAGACATCTCGTGTAGGTTAAAACTGCGTTACGCTTGGCTAAGAGAGAGATCTAGATGACATGTTTCAATTGAATTATTATATTTCAATCAGCGGGACAACTAGTGATTATATTTATCTTTGGTTAATATACCAACTATAGACCAGAAATGAGTCCTAAAACCAGAAATGAGTCCGCATCACTTCCTGTTCCCTCATCTCAGAGTTAATGTGTTTTAGTCCCGATGTCTACAGACAGGTCTGTTGAACACAAGCTGAAGACATTTCAATGTTTTGTTCTACGATATAAAATAGGTCAGTAAACGCCCCTCTGGTATGCGTAACGTCTAAACTAAGAGTCCTCACGAGGACACTGGTCCTCCGTCAGCTTAGTGGTGGAGACGTGAAGTCATGTGACCATGGTGGAGTTCCTTTACAGCTGCTAACGTTAGCTTTCTTACTTCTGCTGATTTTGTATTCACACTTCAAAAATCTAAAGTTGTGTTCATTTGAGAAGATTATCTTGAGGAACAAGATGTGGTTTGCCACAGAGAATATTTTCAGAAACATTTTGGAAAATGGAGAAATCCCATTGGTTGTTTGTGGAGGGAACCACTGCAACGCTAACCTCCTGTTGGCTACAAAGATACGTCATCTCTGCAGCTCTCTATTGTTGATTTGATCATTTTGTTTAAATATTGCAGATCATAATTTCCCAACTGTTAAATTTCTTGTTTGTTTTGTAAGGTAACAAAAATATATTTAATTAACGGCATAAAATTGAGAAAAACAACAAAGCCTCACATTTAAGAAGCTGGAAACAGGACTTGTTAATAAATTATTTTAAATATTTAATTGTCTAAAACTGTCATTTAATCGTTTCATTTCAGTGCGACGATGAATACACCAAATATAGTCGGTTCATCTAAGAACCAATGTATTGCTCAGTTTTAAACTAGCTGTCTTTTGACCTGCAAAGCTTCAAACTATGCTCGCTGACTGAGCGGGGATTTGATGGACGCGGTGGAGGAGCGGATTCAGTGTGAATCTCAGCTGATTTAGACTTCCCTCTTGTTTGTGTTTCATTTACACCGACACTCTCCGCTCTGTATCGGCTTTATATCACTGTTCTAATCCTCTTTACAGGCACAACCCTCCTCCTCCTCCTCCTCCTCCTCCTCCTCCTCCTCCTCCTCCCCCCTCTCCTCTCCACCTTCCTCCCTTGCTGTCACTTTTCAACTGACAGACGAGCAAAGCTAATCCCGCCTCTCCCGGCCCCGCTCTCCTCCAGGCTCTGATTTCTTCGGACATCGATTAAATTAGCCGGGCTCACCCGGCCGTCTTAGCCTCGTGCCCATCCCCTCTCTCTCTCTCTCTCTCATATCCCACCTAGGCTTAACTCGAGCTGGGCTTAGGAAAAGCCAGAAAAGGGGTCTTGGCTTGTCTCTCTCTCATAGTTTACCCGGGAGGGTTGCACCGCTGTGTAGAGATTTACCGGCTGTTATCGCAGTTCATGGTTGTGACAAAGAAGTAAAAGCAGCACAAGTTATTTCAGAAGTCGTCTCAAAAAGTCACTTTTAAGTACCGAACAGCCACCGATCGTCTTCATTTTCAGAACAATAACCTGCATATTTAGCGTCTTCGCTCAGTGTCTCTGTGGACCCGTCACAAAACCAGCCGGAACCTGAACTCAGAATAGATTTCCATTGTTTTCCATATGGATATGCACTTTGTAATATTCCCCCTCTCTTGGGGATTCTGCATGCGTGTCGTCTGGCAGTTCTCAGCACAAACACCCATCAACATGACGGCCATGTAATAAACTCAGCCCTCATCCATATGCATCTCCCGACTGGACATGTGTCCTGTGTCATCGTGGCTGTCAGTCGCTGTGTGGCTGACCCTTGACCTGCTTGACTCACCGTCTGCTGCTTGAGGCCATCTTGTTGCAGTTCCTCCAGGCCTGAGTCACCGTTTGCCTCTCAGCCGGTGTGTCTGGCTTGTGTGACGATGGGGAGAATCATAGCTGCCCGACACGCTCGTCTTTGAAATGAAAAGTGCTGTGACATCATTGCTCTAGAAAGTTGTTTGTCAGCATTCTTTCAAGTAAGAGTTGCTGATGTTCTGCATCAGCTAATGGGGATCCTAATAAACCTACTCCTTGTAGGGAGAAGTTAAGATGGTGCTGTTAAGGGATTTTAAAGATTCAGTTCATCCAAATGGCAAAAAAACTAATTTTCTGCACACCGTAGTGGTATCTAGCCACGTAGATAGTCTTTGATTTATCTGCTGACGTGTCGTTTATTAATGCTTCAAGTAGTTCATGTTTCACCTCCAAGGCGTTTGCTGTGGTTGGGGTTTGATTTGTATTTCATCAGATCTCATCAATCGATATTGAATCCCACAATGTTTCAGATCGCAACTAAAATGTCTTTAGCTGTTTTTCTGTAGGAACTATAAACTGGCTTTAAAATCTTACTATCTCTAACTTGTTCTTGAAATAAGTTGCCCACCCCAGCGCAGCCCCGTTGTAAGGCAGGTTGTTGTGTTCGGTCTGCAGAGTGGCACCTCTTTCTCCAACACATGTTATTTGGCTCAGTGCAGACTGCAGCTTACAGAGAACATATTAAACAGACTTCTTTTAGGGAAGTTATTCACAGATTTAATGTGAATAATAATTTTTGCCTGGTTGGGTTGCACTTTGTAATAAAGAGGGAGATTTCTCCGATCTAGAGTGGAACCAGCTACCACCACCCAGTCCTGGTGACGGCAGATTGTAGCGCTGGATTAGAACTGAAAACTGTTTGCATGGCTAGATACCAATATGGTTAAAATATTTTTCTCAAATTTGGGTAAACTAATCCTTTTTAAAAGGGTTTACTCCAAAGTAGTTTGTGCTGGAGACATAGTTGTTGTTTTAACTTGCTTGAGATTAGTCTCTCTAGCGTTCTCTCCGTTTCCTGTAGTTGCCTCCATAGAGCTTTCTCTTTTCCTGCCTGGTCTCCATTTCCGCCTGTCGCTCCTGATTTCCCGTGCCCAACCTTACCTCTCTGGGGGGTGGGCGGGCTGTAGGGGAGGGTTGCAGAGCTGAAGAAGATTTCAACTCTGCGCCCGTGGTCTGATGCCCAATGCTTCCATGTTTCCAGGTGTCACATATGCTGCAAAGGGCTACTTCGACGCTCTGGTGCGGATGGGCGAGATGGCCAGCGAAAGTCAAGGCTCTAAGGATCTTGGTGAGTCCTCGTAGTGGCTGTAGCACCCCTGGTGGGGTGGAGGGGGGTTGCACAAGCAGATGGTAAATGGGGTGGCTCGTGCTGTTGAGCAGAAGCAGCTGATGACCGACCTGAAACCGGACACACACACTCGCACACGGACATGTCTTCAAATAATTTGGTGCTTAAAAGACTGTAAATCCTAAAAACGGAGCTTTAGTTTGCCTTTTACTGCAATTTGGAGCTTAATTGATGCTTTATCACCCACAATTCATAGAATCAAAAACATTCTAACATTCTTGAGAAGAATAAATTCTGCATGTTTGTCACAGCATGCCTATTTGTTTAATCTCTTGTTTCCTCACACATTCAGGAAATTTAAAAGGCCCTCCATCGTTTTTTATATTGCACCACCACGAGCAAATACTAAATAAAAAAATGTGTTTGGTAGTTGATATTCACAACAGCACAAATGTCGAGGTGGATTTCTGTCCGTTCATAATAAGCCCTCAATATATTTACCGTGCTGGTGGACGATCGGGATGTGAGGATCAGCTCTCACGCAGCGTGTTGCCCGGTCTCGGTTGGCTCAGCCCTGGTTCTGCTCATTAAAGACTTATCTGTAGTGATAGTTTGCATAGGCGAGATTTAAAGGCCCATTTCTAGCAGATACACGGGTAGGAACATCTGAATGAAGTAAGCATATATTTGTCGTGCTGTGTGCAAAGTTGTGTCATAGTCGTTGACCCCTCACATGGCGGGGAGTGTGACGCGTCTGCGTTAGCCCTGGATCGCTGCATCCTCTTCGTTCCTTCACCCTGATGGGACTTAAGAGAGCAGGCGTGGACTGAAACAGCAGAGGAGAGGGAGGATGAGGGAGGATGAGGGAGGGATGAGGGAGGGATGCTGAGAGGATGGTAAAACAGGGATATCCGAGGCAAGTGAGGAGGATATAAAAGCTGCATTCATTATTCATGGGGAGACCTTTTTGGATTCTCCCTTGCACTTTTTCTTGAGCCTCATCAATTCATTTTTCCTCCCCGTGTCTCTGACAAATGCTCAGCTGAGCTTGTGTGCCCACTCTAATTTTGAATAGTGAAATTATTATCTCATGATAATTACTATCCCTCCATTCAGCTCCAAATTCGTACACGGATCACGGATGTCCACTTCCTGCTTTAATCTTGCAGCTTTAATGAACGTACAACCCATGACTCTTCTGAAACGTTAAATTAATAAAATCCACCCAAGAGTAAAGTAAATGCTTTCGTATATCAATACGTCTGAAAATGAGAGATGTTAGAGAGTAAATACAACTTTGTGTTCTGCAGATGTTTACAACTTTAACACGTCCGTCATGAATTGTTCCTTGACCGTTGAAACACAGTGTACATTATACATAATTATGTTGTGCAGATTTTTCTGCATCACGATGACTTTACTTTAAAAAAGGCGTATTAAAACTCATGGTGAGCAAACGTCTCAATAGACTATCCCATCATGCATCTGCACATCCCCGTTTCCATCGGCTTGGTTGCGTTGCTGTTGTGCGTTTCATGCTTTCTGTCTCACACAACGTGTGCTTCTGACGTGGTCTGTCTGCATGCAGGTTGCAGTTCTGTGTTCCTTCCTTTTCCTGGCAGCTGAACCGTGACTCAGCAGAATCTCAGCCTCCAGTCACATGACAGACGAGGCTGAGCAGAATGGATTGATGCGGTCTCCACAAATCAGCAGCTTTGATTTGTCCGGACTGAAGGCAGCATCGCTCTCACGATGCTCATTGTGTTGTGGATGCTTGAGCATATTCCATTGCTTGTGTTGAGCCTCGCGTCTCCAGTAAATTACCATAGGAAATGCTAATTGCCTGGCAAAAGGTTACATAATATTAAGTCATCACATAAAATCTCTGCCAGATGAATTGACGATGGAGTATTTGTTCATTGGTCGGGTCATGTGACGGTAGGGAGCTCCCACACATCCCGATCCTAACGCTTTAGCTGACTTCTGAAGCCATGTTTTTACAGGGAAGACATTTCTCCCAGTATCTACTGATGCACATGAATGCGTTTCATAATATACGGTTGAAAGGCGGGGATAATAAAAAGTAGACCAATATTTACACACAGTCTGATTTAAATATATGAAGGAAAGCACTGAATGTTTAAAGAACCCCCGACCCAATGATGACCTACTCACTGTTCATTATCCCGCTTATTACACGGCTACTTACTAAAGAAATCAATAATTTCACACAAAATGTATGTATTTTATTGATTTAAAACTAATTTATAGGTCCCGCTAAACAGATTGTCCCCTCGCTGAGTCCAGAGTACTGAGTCCACAGCCATCGGACAAACAAACCTGTGT